>OZ007594.1:284736166-285049933 GCA_963931845.1 Maratus michaelseni | reverse complement strand
TCTAAAGCTAAAATGTACCCTTGTTAAGTGTGTGCAATTTGTTTTTCGTATTTGGATTTCTAAAGCGGAAATATTGGTAAAAGTGACATGGATATAATACAATTAATAAAAAAAATACATCACATTTTAAAACTGTTAAAATAATTAGGCGTTTTATTCTTTTTTTCTCAATGCCTATTTCTCCTCTTTTCCTCCTTTTTCTTTTCTTTGAAATAAACAATTCAATAGGACAAAAATAAAACAAAATAAAATAAAGCTGTGATTGATTTTTTTGTCCTTGGTGTCCATTGAAAATAATATCCCAAGATCTTAGTTGATTGCTTGATGTTATTTTTTTTCCATTATGAATGGTGTGAAAGCACACACAATCTGAAGTTCTTGTAAGCCTAAATAAAACCAATTGAATCTGACCGAGGTCTTTTTCTTTCCCTTTCTTTTTTCTTTTTTTGGAAGGAACGTCTAATTTGGAACTTGCGCGCGCCGTGAGATTGTTCCTTAGGCTTGCAAATAAAAACTGATATAAAAATAAATGTACAGTCGGCCCAAAAAGAAGGGGAAAAAAAGGAGAACACCGCATGCATTTTAATCTTTAAAATGCCACAAAAAAGGAAAAAAAAAAAAAAAAAAAAAGAGAAAGAGAGAGAGAGGGAAAAAAAAACCCCCGGAAACAGCCATAATTATGTCTATGTCTTTTTTCAACTTACGTTAAAAATATATAAGCTTATTGGTCGTCTTCATACTGAAACTGTACCAAATTCTGAAAATTTCAATACGAACACCTAATTGTGACATCATACTTGGCTTTTCCGGTACTTTTACTTCAGCATACCAAACGAGAAGTCATTCAGTCAATTAGTTTAGGAATTATGAAGATTTAAAGTTTGAAACTCCTAATGTTATTTTTAATCATTTGTAACGTCATTTGTAATCGTTGCAAAACTTGGCAGAATGAGCTATAATTTTGGGTTCGCATATCTGATGCTTCTAGGAATCGATTTAATAAATAAATTTTCTCATAGAAAATAAATTTTTTTGACGTGAGAAAAAAACCGTAAAAGTTGGCATCTATGGATTTGCATTAATAAAGCGCTTTGAAAATCTTTCGATGTCTCTGAAAAGTTTTCATTTCTAATATTCGAAATAACACGACGGGCCACTACAATATGCCTCGGTGGGTCACCAATTGCCCGCGAACACGGATTGAAGACCATTATTCTAGAGTATTTTTAAGCCAAAAAACTAAAAATGGGATTATCTTCGAGATTTTTGTGCCCTGGTCTACCATAAAGACTAAAGTTTTATCAATTATCGCTCTTTCATTGAAATAAGCACTATGAACAGAACGTTCTTGCACGCTGCAACTAACTTTTTGACTCGTCACAATATTTTTTTTTCAAACTTACAGGAATCTTGGCCTTCTACGATGACTTTCCAACTTTCTCCCGTATTTAGGAGGGACTTGCAGTTCTTTGGCACGTAATTCCATGACAGAGGTCTTTGGAGGAGCTGAGGATCCTGGGTGACCAGGGAACTCCTGATGTCCACTGGTGATTGCATTTTTCCCGCAGCGTGAGGGAATGCTTTGCTCCAATGAGTTGGTCCTTAAGGAAGAAAAATCGTGAATATTAATGAAAGGGAATTTATTATTTATTTATTATTTTCTTATTATTAACCATTGGGAAAATGGTTGTTGTTTTCGGTCAAGAATGGACCTCTTGGGTTTTTATTTATTAACATTGGGTTTTTATTTATTTATTACCTCTTTATTTTTTTAAAGCGTTTTTAACGAAATGTAACTTTTCTGTAACTTTAGAAGAATTTTTAACGAAATTCTGCAACTTTAGAAGACTTTTTAACGAAATTTTGTAACTTTAGAAGAATTTTTCTTTGAATAAGCAATAGAAATGCATAAAATCGTTACAAAAATGTTAAAGTTACAAAAAGGATAGATGCAAATTATCAGATATAAAAAAAAAACGAATTCAAAAATTGACGTCGGATGAGAAATCGTCTTATATAGCAAAAAACGTGGTCTTCAACTTTAATTTCCTCAAAATCGCTTTAGCTCAGACATCAATCTAAACAAGAGTGAAAGCAATAATTAAATTTTTCTGAGGGGATGATCTACAAATAGAAATTGTACCGAACTTTAAAAATTTCAATGCTAACACCTAAAGTTGGCATCATATTTGGATATTTCGGTTTATTCTACCTTCGGATACCAAACAGGAAGTCAGTAGATAGGGAATGGGACTTCTGCGTCAGCAGCAGGTGGTGCGGTGGTAACATCGCACCTATGTTATAGTAGCTATGTTATAGTAGGGTGGGGTGAATAGGTCTGCTATAAGAGGGGGGCATTTTAGGGGGGGGTAAATTAATAAAATTTTTAAATGTCTTATAGTACGAGGTAACGGTTATGGTAGAGTCCGAACACTGCCCCGCTATCTCTCTGCATTTTCCCAATGGTTGTTCTAATTTGTTAAATTAGAATTTTATTTATTTATTATATTATTGTTTTCGAAGTTAAGAACTCATGAGATCAAGGTTCTCACTGTCTTTTGACTGACCTTAGCAATTTGGCTAATCATCAAAGAATAACTATATAGCCAAATGAAAATAATGTTATTCCTCGTCAAACACTGATTTTAAAATCGTTTTTAGTGCGTTTTAAGTTGTGTTACGGTTTTTTGAATGTCACTAATTTATTTTGCCTATTACTTGGTCCGTACGCACCCTGGGTATGTCATACATGGCGCGATTACTCCCGGGTTAAGGATATAAAATTTCGATACTTTTTAGATTTTTAAAATGGGAACTTTTACTTATGAATATTTATGCTACTGGAATGCTCACAGATAATATGATATTTGCATAATATCTTAAATTTTAGTTAAATTTAATGAAATGCGCACATGAGAAATATACACACAATACATGGTCATATGAATACACATATATACTCACATACACACGTACACAGACTTGGACATATGCAATACACTACACATACACGGATATCAAACATCACTATTTCATTGGAAATGCAATTGAAATTACAATTGAAGCTATAAAAGACAATTTGTAAAATATTTTTATGGAATATTTTCTATAATTAAATATTATATTAATACTATAGCTAAATTAAGTACTATATACGCAATCAAGACTAACCCTTTAAAATTTTTGTGGAAGTCCAATATAAATTTTCAATCTTTATTCAAGTGCTAGATGTCTTGCATATAGCACTTGCAGTGTTTTTTCAAATTTTCAAGTTGAAGTAAAATGCCGGGCTTATGCTGCCATATAATGGCCATTATATAAACGATTTCAATAAAGCGGACTAAAATTATACTATAACACCTGCCTTTGACTTTTGGGGACTTTAAATTGAGCCAATAGTAAAACATTAAAAATTGTTGTCAATTGGCTACAGGTTGAATTGTAGGGGTTAGTGAGGTCAATTTCGTTCCTTCCATCATTTCCTATTCGCAATCAATATATTATTGACATCGGTTAAAGCGTATTACTCATCGGATAATGCGGGCAAATTTTTCACAAACTGACCCAGCAGAACCAAAACTGCTTTTGTACATTATATTTACAAAAGCTACTTTCATGTAAGTTTGATTATTGAGAGATCAAGTAAATGTCAGTGACAATAATGAAGGGAAAGAAAACCACCAAAAACGCGAGAGGTTCAAAAATACACTGGTGTGCAAAACTTAAACAACAAACACAAAATGCTAATTTCTGAACACGTGAGTACTCAAAAGGAAATTCTATAAAGAGCAAGTGTAGAAAAGAGGTACTACCCTAACAGCACGGCCGGTCGATGTGAAGTCCCCTTGACGCCACACATGGTTACAAGGATCACAATCGCTACGGTGAATCAAAATATGGGATATTTCACTGTCTCATTATTACTCTCAAATGATTGTTAAAACTGAAAAGTCACTGTGACTGTCGCTTTGTGACGGGTCACCATGTGACATTACAATGAAGTCACCTTGTGATTCTCAAGTCACTGTCAGTTGAAGACTGAACTTTGAAGTCATTGTGAGCATTACATTGTGATGGGTCGCCAAATAATATCACAATGAAGTCGCATGGTGACTTTTCGGTGATCGACACTCTATTGTGAAGTCATATTGCACTCCTTTGTGAAAAGTCACCAGATGATTTCATTGTCTGTCACTTGGGAACTCGTCACAGAACAGCTATCATGATGACTTTACAATGGAGTGTCAAAATGACAGTCACATGAGAGTCACAAGATGACTTCATTGTAAAGTCATGTGGTGACTCGTCAAAAAGCAGAAGTCATGGTGACTGTTCAGTGGAGTGACCAAATGAGAGTAAAAATGAGACGAATGAAAGATATCACATTTCTGTTCATTATAGTGACTGTGAGAATTGTGACCATTTGTAATGTCAAGAAGACTTTACATCGACTGGCTGTGGTGTTAGGGTAGTACCTATTTTCTACACTTGCTGTTTATAGAATTTCCTTTTGAGTACTCACGTGTTCAGAAATTAGTATTTTGTGTTTTGCACACTAGTGTATTTAATGGCTGTTCGCCGATATTACCAATCAAAATGCGATATAACAGACCAAATTTTCGAGTGCATCGCAAAACTGTAAAAAGATGTGGGAAAAAGGTCATTTGTTCAAGTAACGCAAAGAAAAGTGAGAGATTATTTAATTAATAAAGTTAAAGTACATAAGTACGGCCATTTCTTTACATATTTTGTTTGTACTTATTTATTCCTTAGTATTAACAAATTGTCACTAACTTGCTTTTTAACTAAAATTTTTAAACTAAAAAAAAAATGTATTTTAGTATTAAATTGGTAACCTATTTAATTTCTATCAAAAACTGAATTCAATTTATTCAACGAAAGGGATTATTTTACGTCATTCAAATGCTTACATTGAATGATGCGGACTTCGAATAGTGCGTATAAAAAATAACCCTCCCTCTGCATTCCGCACTATCTGAAATTCACTTCTACAATATATTCAAATTCTGCTGAAATGCGAGTACCCCAAATTTTTTTTTTTTTTTTTAGTTTAAATGCGGATAGTCAAGCAGATAAAAGAACCAAAATTATAACCACTTTTTAGTTATGTTGGAAAATGCTAGAAGAAGAAAAAAGAGAAAGGGATAGAAAGAAAAATTAAGTCTATTGCTCAGTTCTATGTGGATATATCTGTTTCAAACAAGTAAATAAAGATTTTATTAAAAAAAAAATGAACAACGTAAAATAGCACAAATAAAAATATATAAAAGGCCAAACAGCTGTTTCGGAGCCCCTAAAGCTCCATCATCAGTGCGAATTTAAAAGATTAAAACCGAATCAAAATTTCAAGTCATGTAAATATGCTTGTGTCTCCCCCACGCGCCCAAGATTGAATGGCGGTGAGTTTATCAAAAACAACAGCGGAGTCTAAAACAACAGCGGAAATTATTGAATAAATTAACTTTTTTTTTTATCCATCCTCAGATTTCAGACACAAAATTTTAAGTTTGAAGAATACAGAAGCTTTATTTAACGTTCCCTGTAGGAGAACGTGTGTTGCTGCTTCTATTTCTCACTTTCTCGTTTTAGATTTTACTTCGCAAGTGGCTTTGTTTATGAAGTCTTGAAACAGTTTTATCCCGCTATAATCTGGTTATTTGTATTCTTTATATTGATTTTTACGACTAAAACCAGGGCCCCATCAAAGGCCTGGTATTCATTCGATGGTCCCATCCCATACTGTCACAAAAATTTAAAAATTTTCGATGCGTTATAATACATATCTGAATGTATAAATACCTATTTAGATAAGGGTTTTTTGGTTTTCAGTCTTTTTCTGTTTTAAAAGTATAAAATATAGATTATAATCAGTACAAGTTCAAAACAAATTTAAAATATCGTCTTTAAAAAATTTGAAAAAAAGAGTTTAAGGGCCCTCTCAAAATAAAGAGCCCACAGGGCCATGGACTATCTGGATTATGCTTTAATCAGGCCCTGCGTAGAACTCAAGTTTTATAATGTACTTTATTCGTTAAAAAAGGTCTGTAAAAGTACCATGTTACACAATTCATTAGAGATAGAATTAAATCGATATTGAAAAATAAATTACTTTTTAGTTCTCAATATTATTCTTTTAAAATCCTGTTTAATATCATTATCTAGCATGGAATTAGAAATCTAATTCTAATGCCATATTATCTAGTAACCTATTTCAAGCCCGAGACATCTATTAAAGCATATTGTTTTATCGATAACAAAGTTATGAAAGTCTCTATATGGCTACAGGAAATACTAAATCACAATCGCTCTTCTAAATGATATTCTTTATTGATAGTTTTGAAACTTCATGACACTATCATTAGACTGTTTGCATTCTGCGACATTCTGTCAATTAAGTATATAAAGAAACTTAAATATTGTAATCTGACTTAATAATCATTTCTTTAAAAGATCATTAGTCTACACTAATAGTGGTTAGTAATGGAATGAATAAACATTTACAACAACAGCCTGGTTAAAGGAATTAATGAATCTATTAATTACACCATGCTGAGAACTATTGTCAAATTTAGTTAGGGCAATAAGTTAACAAGCATAATGTGAACCAGATATTCACTGAACTCTATATTTTTTATACTTTCCAACATAGTTGAAAAGTGTTTATGACTTTGATTCGTCTGACTTCGGCCGTTCGTGCTGTAAATTTTCGTAAATATACTTAGATTGCTATGAAATTTCTATACGTTGTTGAGATTTGCTATAACACGCCCCATGTTAAAAATGAGCAGTTTCGTAATTTAACGTTCGTTTACAAGGGACATTCAAAAGAATTCGGATACGTTATAGTGTATGTACAATCTATATATTTAAAACGCTAAGTGATTTCTTTCGACAATCCGTGAGAACAAACTACTGCATCAAATTACATCATTCTTTTTTTAAATGAAAGATATTTGGACACAGATTTGTTATCGTGCATTCGTTTGTTCGAAAATTTAATTAATTAACCGTAATTTTGAATTAAACTTTTACTTCTGCTAATGACGTCATAATCGGATAAAGCCTACTGTTGCGAAGCACAGAGTTTATTCTCTAAACTCTGTGGTTGAATAAAAGAGAAATAATAAATATTAAAAGCACGCGGTTTTAAGGCCGAATTTGTTAATTTGCAAGTTAAATTTCGGTAAAAATACTTATCCGCCTGTTTTATAAGCGAATAAAAATTCATATTTATTGTGACGTCACGGGAATATTGTCCATTGGGTTTATTTTATCATTATGCATTATAACTTTGTTGATGCCATTTTTTTCATTACAATTAAATACAAAATATATTTATATTTATGTACATGGTGTTTAAGCATTAATGTAAGGTATATGAAGTACGTGTGAAAAGTTTGCGCCGGTGAAAATGACGTTATGCTTAGCTTGAAGTGCATTTTAACATTGATAAAACTAAAGAGAAAAATGTATATGATTGTGTTAACATGACATAATTTTACTGATTTTTGCATTCATAATTATGAAGTTTAGAATTGGAGCCGTCATTGATTTCTTCATCTTGATTGCATACCTTCATTACATGTTACCAATTGCTTTTTTTTTAAATTATAGGATAGAAGATTTCCTTTTTCAGTAAAAAAATTCTTGAAATAGTGATTGTATTTTTAGCTAGAATAAGCAATGTAAGACTAATATTTCATAGGAATTATTTTGGTAGATTTATTATAAGTTCATTTAACAGTTCCTTATTAGCGCAAAGTCCTATTTCTTTCACTGTGAATTTCTCTTTCGATGTCAAAAAATGTTTTTCTACTTTTGGACGCTAGCCAAAATACAGTGGCAATTTTTAGAAATGTACAACAATTGTGACAACAAAGGCGCTATCGCTTTAGCTTTAATCGAGCTTACATCAATTCGAAATACTACAAATTTCTATTTTTTACTACATTTTACAATTTCAATTCTTACATCATCAATTAGAAAAAAATTAGCTTTCGATTGAAATTTATTTGAAAACTGCCGCGTAATTTAACGACCTTTTAAATAATTTTCAAGCATGAAAAGTTTTTCAATTCTATCTTATCAATGACCACCAGTTTGCTTCAATAATGTAAAATAGCCCCTGGGAAAGTTGCCACAATTGAAAATAGATTTCCCTAACCATCATAAAAAGTGAATAATAATTTTAAAAAAAAAGAAAGTGATAAATCATAAGATCAGATTATCCATAAGATAGAACATTTTGGCGCTAAACAAAAATCTGTCAGGAAAAAAAAAAAAAAAAAAAAAAAAGACTATTTTTAGTTTATGTTGAACATAAAATTGATATGTTGAATTCGTTGATGAATATGTTCCATCAGATATCAGGATATGCTAGGAATTGTATTTTTTTTATTTTTTTACATTTGCCAACTGTATAAGAGGAAAAATATCCCCGACTGTGATGGAAAAGGATAATCATTCTGATTATGTCAAGGAACCAAAGAAACCCAACAAATAAATTACACTTGAAAACATTAAAAATCTCCCTCATCTGCAGATAAATTTATTACTGTAAAAAAACTTCTTAATCTTTGCATAAAAATTGATTAGCTTAAAACAATGGATGCGTTTTAGAAGATATGGATTTGAAACGAACTATGATTAAAGAGGACATTTTAAAACTTTTAATTTAATCATTTTAAAACTTTTTTAACGTCGAATTTTGACGGTGCTTTTGGGCAGATGCAATGCACATGCGCATAGGGGCTCATTCGGTTGCATTATCACAGGGAGGGGGGAGATGTGTGCTTTATTTACTATGTTCTGTTATTTACTGAATATGATATGAACGTAGGAATATACTATTTGTATATACTTCATAGGTCCATGAATTTTTTTTCTTGCCGTGGGGAATATGGTGGTAATGTCAAACTGATTTGGTATTACACATTTATTTACGGATTGTTTGTTTGGAGCTTGCATCGGAAATAGTACTGTATTTGACTGGGGAAAAAAAAAATATTTGAAAGACTGTTTTATACGTACCCCTTCATAAATAATAAAGAAGCTTATTTTACTGATATTGTTATAGTATTTTTTCTGCGTCAAGTTTTGACGGGTTCCATCTAGTAATTTTTTAAAATGTATTTTAATGATGTTGAACAACTTTAATCATTAGGTAAATGATATGCATTGTTGATATGTATATAGTGTTGCCCAGTAATACGCTACCGCGCGCGGTAGCGTATTACTGCTTGCACGGCAGCGTATTACTGCTTATTTTACTGTTTAATACTGTTAATTTTACGGTATAATACTGGCAGCTGGGTGCCAGTTTTATACTGTAAAATCAACAATTATTTTTTGCAGTGTACAGAGCCACTCAAAGGGTTACGCACAAAGCATTATTGTGTACTTGAGTAAGTATGCTTTCAGTTGTGTTATGCATTTTCAAGATTCTTTGAAGAAAAAATATATATCTTGAAAATTGCATTATCACAGAAGACAGGGAAAAAGAGAGAGAATATAATTCTTTATAATTCTGTTATCAGTTTTGCTGTAACGAAAAGACAAAAATTCATATCTATTAGGAAATTTGTCTTTTGTTAGCTGTGCATAAATTGTGTACACGATCCGTTTCCAGACATAAATAAGCATAAACTTTGAATTTTCCTTTAAAAACATCCACATTAATTCTATAATGCTTTCACAATAGTGTTATTGGAAAGTCTGAAGCTTTATAAGAATAAACATGAAGGTAAAAATTTTACTAAATTTAAATAGCCCACTTTTTTCCTTTTGTTTTTTTCCGTCCTTTTTTTTTTTACATAAAAGCTAACCTGGAAGCATTCAAGATTTTTTTTTAATTCTTATTTTATTTTATCTTTATTTATTTATTTATTTTTGTACAAACTTTATTAATTAATTTAACTGTTAGTTGAAAATTTTAGAACACTGAAAATGAGACATTCAATGTGTATAGTTGGTGCTCTTTCTCCATAATTAGATAATTTAAAAACAATTAAAAAAGCTCAAACTATTTTCAAACTGATTCTTCTTGGGGTAAAAAGAAATAAAAGAAATAAAATGTAATCAATAATTTGTTCATTCCAAAAATTTTACTATTGATATTTAAAAATTAAGTTGCAATTATTATAATTATGAGATAGAATTTTAGCGTTAGGATATGCATACTTGAATTTCTGTAACCAGTGGAATTTTTGCTGTTTTATGCTCTTGTTGTAGCAGTTAGTAAGGTAATTCAGTAAAGAAGAGATATACATATGTTGCTATGTATTCTGAGATATATTTCTGACTATACATCGTAACAAAATAACGAAGGCAGAAAATTTAGAAAAATCACTTCTTAACACTTCAGAAGTATACCGGTATTGATAGCCGGTATACCGGTTTGATAGCAATAATTTTGGTGGATCGCATGCGATCAGCTGTGCGATTAGCTGTGGATCGCTACTAAACCACCTCTCACCACTCAAAATTAGATAAGCAGAATCTACGCACCACACCACCACTCAAAATTAGATAAGGTTACAAAATTAGATAGACGCATACCACAGCGGAAAACGCATGACACGAAACTACACGAAATAATTCGCACACATTACCGAAAACGAACAGCAATCGCTGAATTATCAATTTTTACTGCGTTAGGTGTATTTTAAGTTGCTTATTTAAATATATCATTTCATACTATGAAAAAATTAAATTTCTTAATAATATTCTGTTAATGTTGGAAAGTGTTTCATAATCTATACCTGATGCTAAATTAACTTAAACTTGTTCATTATATCCGCACAAACAAAAGCAACAACAAAAATTGTATGCAGAGATAAGCTTCGAAAAAATACGCAATACTTTCAATTTAATTTTAAAAGTATAAATTTTGCTAAAATATACACAACTTTAAATTCAATCTTATATATATAAAATCCACAAATCCGTGAATATTGCATGCAAAAATATTAAACAGTTGAAGAGAAATCTTGCGTGCTATTTTGAAAAGAGAATTTTTTAAAAATATTTTGATATAAAATTCGCTTTAATGTTTTAAAAATACTTTTAAACAACTTCAAAATGTCCAAAAATATTGCTCTTTCATATATATTTTTCTCGAAAAATGAACCCCAATGAACCTATAAACAAATTTTGAAGCAAATGGGATAATTCTGCATGAAAAATTCATTTATATAAATTAAGGGGGGATTAGCCCCCCCCGTTCCCCCCTTTATACTTAACCAATCAATCCCGAAAACTAATCAGGGAAGCGCCTTAACACAGTGAACCTATAAACAAATTCTGATGCAAATGGGATAATTCTGCATGAAAAATCCATTTATATAAATTAAGGGGGGGATTAGCCCCCCCGTCCCCCCCCCTTTATACTTAACCAATCAATCCCGAAAACTAATCAGGGAAGCGCCTTAACACAGTGAACCTATAAACAAAATTTGAAGGAAAACTGAATAATTCTGCATGAAAAACCCATTTATATAAATTAAGGGGGGATTAGCCCCCCCGTTCCCCCCTTTATACTTAACCAATCAATCCCGAAAACTAATCAAGGAAGCGCCTTAACACAGTGAACCTATAAACAAAATTTGAAGGTAAACGGATATTTCTATGAAGACTTATCGCGTTACGTACATACATACATTACGTACGTACGTACATACAGAACCGGCGGGCACATAAGCTCTCAGGCTTTGATAGCCTGTGAGCTAATAAGCATTTCTGTCGCTTGACGGTTAAACATCGGAAGCTCCTAGAACAAGAAAGCACCGATTTATATATATATATATATATATATATATATATATATATATATTTATTTATACATTTATATATATATACTAGGGGGCCTACCCCTGCGAGCTACGCTCGCCAATCCCCGCTCAGAGTTCAAGGCCTCTAAAAACATGACAGCGTGCTTTGTTTTAAAAATATTGGTAAATCTGTAATTGGGTTGCCATGCTTTTAACGTTTTAATGGGGCATTTTTTTATTATCATGGCCTCATACACAGCTGTTGCGGCAACTGACGACTATTTTCGGGATTGATAAGTAAAATCAATTACACCTTGAAAACCAGCTTATATAAAATGGTTAGGTTTAAATTGTGGCTACCTCTCGGACTTTTATAACAACGATCTGTATTCTATTCTTCCTTTGCGTTTAAAGATGAGAAAAATTCCATCTGCTTGTGAATAACATTAAGAACCACGGTATTGAAAAGTACTATGTTATAGACATTTTCAGTAACAGGTTTTAATTTTCTCTCTATTTTAGTGCACCATCATGCATATTTTCATGTTATTTTAAATATGTAAATTATTTATTTTAATTAATATGTATATACGAATTTTCTAATAATTATTTATCATACGAAATTAATTAAATATTTTGTGCATGCATGCCTGCATTTATTCGGCATCAATTGATGAGATATTTAAACAAATTTGTTATCCGCGATAATTTTACACCATGTTATGTCACTTGAATATTGTGCATAAGAAAATCGGGTACTTTTCCAGTATAGGATCCTTTGCTTTTAGGTTTGGCGTAATTCGAGCTTCAAAAAGGGATAGATTCGTTAAGATACATAGATTTGTTGCCCAAAGTTATGAAAACAAATCCAATGAACTTTTGGTGCTTTTCTATTATAGGGGTCTTGACGCTTTTTTAAAAAGATTGGCGCAATTCGGGCATCAGAAAGTGAGATTTGGTGCCAAATGACATAAACAACCATGGAAACAAATTCGACGTTTTTTTTGTTTATATGCGTATTTTAATTATACGTATATTATTATTATTATTTCTATACAAATTACTTCTGATTATATATAGAATAGAATAAATGACATTTTACGCTAAACAAATTGTATAAATATTGAAAAAATGCTTCTGTATACGAAATGACAAAGTGAATAGGTTTACAGAAAGTATGTTGCCAAATTTCCTTTTCCGCCAATGATCCTATACTGGAAAAGTACCCGATTTTCTTATGGATAATATTCAAGTGACATAACATGGTGTAAAATTATCGCGGATAGCAAATTTGTTTAAATATCTCATCAATTGATGCCGAATAAATGCAGGCATGCATGCACAAAATATTTAATTTATTTTGTATGATAAATAATTATTAGAAAATTAGTATATACATATACCTTTTAACAATAATTTCCTTTCCCCCCTTTCTTTTGCGTTTACATAAATGACGTCATTTGGACGAACTTATTTAAAATATTTTCAGTTTATAGATTAAATTAAATGCTGACAGACGACTGAATCCTGACGATAGAAATGTGATTTTTTTTTTTCAAATTTTCCTGAAAAACATAATTTAATCACAATCTTGTGTTCATTATCGATTGAAATAAAATATAAATTCAATTTCAATTTGAAAATGACGAATAAAAAGAAATCAATAATCCCTATATGGATCCTGTTCAATTTTTTTCCCTTTTTTGTCACAAAAAAACTGAGTAATTAGTTGCCATCATTACAGAAATGTCATTAAAATTAGAAAAAAATTAATATCTCGAAAACTAATTCCAATTTCAAAATTCTATTACCAGTTTTGACATCCGCAGATTTTTATGGACAATTGGTATTAATTTCACCATCAAGCGTTTAATATTTTATTAAAAATAGCCCTGAAACATAATCAGTCGTTTAATCAGTCGTTTCATAAAATCGTTTCATAAATTCGTTTCATAAAATCGTTTCACAAATTCGTTTCATTAGGATTTTATATATATAGGGTAGATATAATATACTAGGGGGCCTGCCCCCTGCGAGCTACGCTCGCCAACCCCCGCTCAGACTTCCAGGCCTCTAAAAACATGACAGCGTGCTTTGTTTTAAAAATATTGGTAAATCATCTGTAATTGAGTTGCCACGCTTTTAACGTTTTAATATGTCATTTTTTGATTATCATGGCCTGATACACAGTTGTTGCGATAACTGACGACTGTTTTCGGGACTGACGACTGTTTTTTCAATTACACCTTGAAAACCAGCTTGTATAAAATGGTTAGGTTTAAATTGTGGCTACCTCTCGGACTTTTATAACAACGATCTGTATTCTATTCTTCCTTTGCATTTAAGGATAAGAAAAATTCCATTTGCTTGTGAAAAGCTTAAGAACCACGGTATTGAAAAGTACTATGTTATAGACATTTTCAGTAACAGGTTTTAATTTTTTCTCTATTTTAGTGCACCATCATGCATATTTTCATGTTATTTCATGCATGTTCATTGCATGTTATTTCATGTTATTTTAAATATGTAAATTATTTATTTAAATTAATGTGTATATAAGAATTTTCTAATAATTATTTATCATACAAAATTAATTAAATATTTCGTGCATGCATGCCTGCATTTATTCAGCATCAATTGATGAAATATTTAAACAAATTTGCTATCCGCAATACTTTTACACCATGTTATGTCACTTGAATATTGTCCATAAGAAAATCGGGTACTTTTCCAGTATAGGATCCTTTGCTTTTAGATTTGGCGTAATTCGAACTTCAGATTTGTTGCCCAAAGTTATGAAAACAAATCCAATGAACTTTTGGTGCTTTTCTATTATAGGGGTCTTGACGCTTTTTTAAAAAGATTGGCGCAATTCGGGCATCAGAAAGTGAGATTTGGTGCCAAATGACATAAACAACCATGGAAACAAATTCGACGTTTTTTTTGTTTACATGCGTATTTTAATTATACGTATATTATTATTATTATTTCTATACAAATTACTTCTGTTAATATATAAAATAGGAAAAATGCCATTTTACGCTAACCAAATTGTATAAATATTGAAAAAATGCTTCTGTATACGAAATGACAAAGTGAATAGGTTGACAGAAAGTATGTTGCCAAATTTCCTTTTCCGCCAAGGCTATTTTCTCTGTTTCGTTAAGGCCCCATATACTGGAAAACCACCGAACTTTTATGCTTGTTTATACATGTATGTATATGTATATAAATAATTTATTTATAATTTTCTTTCAATTTACCTCTTTTTGTATATAAAAATAGATAAATGGCTTCTTTATATTAAATAAATTGTATAAATATCGAAATAATTACCTGTGTATATCAAAAAGCGAATAGATTGTTAGAAAACATATTGCCGAATTTCAATTCATCGCCAAGGTCACTTTCTTTATCTCGCGAAGGTCCCTAAATTGGAAAAGTAACGAAAAACATTTTAATATATAACGCAATTTACACCTTAAGGGTGTTTCGAGTATAGTAATTTAATTATTTTTTCATTTGTTTTTTCTTCTCTTTGATATTTACGTGTAAACATATAATTCATTATTCAAAAAGTAATGCTACTGAAATATTCATTTGTTTTAAACTTTAATAGTATTTCTCTAATATATAAGAAGCATTTTTTTCCTTGCTGCCAATGAAAGAGAGAAAATAGTAAATGTCATTTTAGCATAATTGATGTCATATTCTCATTAAAATTGAAAGAAAACCAAGCAGGATATTTTATTCTCCTTGCGTTCAGTTGGACAATTATTATTTTATATATCCGTTTCAAATTTCCGAATTAGTGATTTTATAAATTCGTTTAATTAAATTTTACAAAAAAAATAACAAAATGATATCAATAAATAATAATTACTATTAATTCCTCCCCTCCCCTTTCTTTTGCGTTTACATAAATGACGTCATTTGGACGAATTTATTCAAAATATTTTCAGTTTATAAATTAAATTAAATGCTGACAGACGATTGAATCCTGACGATAGAAATATGATTTTTTTTTTCAAATTTTCGTGAAAAACATAATTTAATCACAATATTTTCTTCATTATCGATTGAAATAAAAGATAAATTCAATTTCAATTTGAAAATGACGAATAAAAAGAAATCAATAATCCCTATCGGAATCCTTTTCAATTTTTTTCCCTTTTTTGTCACAAAAAACTGAGTAATTAGTTGCCATCATTACAGAAATGTCATTAAAATTAGAAAAAAATTAATATCTCGAAAACTAATTCCAATTTCAAAATTCTATTACCAGTTTTGACATCCGCGGATTTTTATGGACAATTGGTATTAATTTCACCATCAAGCGTTTAATATTTTATTAAAAATAGCCCTGAAACATAATCAGTCGTTTAATCAGTCGTTTCATAAAATCGTTTCATAAATTCGTTTCATAAATTCGTTTCATAAAATCGTTTCACAAATTCGTTTCATTAGGATTTTATATATATAGGGTAGATATATATAATTCATACATTTATATATATATCTCATCAAAAAGTCACCTGTAAAAAATGCAGCCAAGTCTCGTAACTCATTTACCGTAAAAAGTACTGAGATCGTATAAAGCCAAGTTTAACTATCTTATTAACTCTGAAATTTTCATTCACAAATCACTCCTAGTCTCTACATCTTTAGTTAATTATTATTTTGTGACTTGGCAATTACGTAGCACGAGAATGTGATGTATATAGTTAATCAAATAATACTATAACATATTAAAGTGTAATAACTTCCCTGTGCGTATATAATTTGCCTTAATTAAATTATCCCATCCTATTCCATAACATAGTAAGGTGTAATAACTTCCCTGTGATGCGTAATTGCCAAGTCACAAAATAATAATTAACTAAAGATGTAGAGACTAGGAGTGATTTGCGAATGAAAATTTCAGAGTTAATAAGATAGTTAAACTTGGCTTTATACGATCTCAGTACTTTTTACGGTAAATGAGTTACGAGACTTGGCTGCATTTTTTACAGGTGACTTTTTGATGAGATTTCACTTCTTTTTGTAAGTAATCCTCCTTTTCTTGATTATCTTCTTTTCTTGAGATCATCCACTGATTTTCGCTAAGCCCACACTCTGTCCCTATTATTTACAGGTATCAAAAATTTGAAGCTTTAGTTTCGTTTGCAAAGTACTGTAGATAAAAAGAGATTTCAGGTTCCTAGGCAAGCACTAAGTTATGGGAGGGGGGGGGTGTCAAAAGTACTCTCAATTGCTTCCAGGATAGGTGCTATGCATCTGAGATATTACTCGCAGCCCTAGATACTTGATATTTAACATAAAAGAACTTTTTAGTGTGAAAAGAAAGCCAAAATTAAAATTTCCGGAAATTTCCAATAAATCAAATTATATTCCTTTATTCGATGTTTTTTTTCGTTTTTTTAGTCTTTTTTTTATTATTTACAGATTTTTTAATTTTTCCTTACTTTGTGTACTAAACCCTGCCTTTCTGCCAAATGTCAAGCTTCTAGGACTACAAAATCGAATTATTTTCAAATTTTCGACTTTTTATAAATTTATTGATTTTTCGATTTTAATTCTAAGTTACCTGATTGTCATGCCAATATAGTAATTATTTGATCCGTCTTCTTAGGATCATTTAGGTTCAATTTAGAGATATATCAAGGGAATCTTAGAGTTACCATGATTTTATTTAGAAAGGACTATCAAGCCATAACCAGCCAGTAATGTCGGGAGGGTAGGGGGAGCTGTGAAAATTTTTGTGGGGATGACAACATTTAACAATCCATATTTCATATGTGAAGTACATAGAGTACAACCTGTGAAAGAAAACAAACCTGTCTATAAAGAAATCGCCTATATCGTAGCCAGTCTATAGCGGAACTTCTCTATAACGAAATTCGTAAACGAAAGAAAAGAAAACCATAATCCGGGGGAAATAACATAAAACAATTAGGGGCGTTGTACTAGCTAATAGGACAATTATCTTAAAACTAATGTTTCTAGCAGTACAAAATCAAATTGTTTTCGAATTTTCGATTTCTTAAAGATATTTCGATTTTTCGATTTTATTTTCGAATTTAATGAATATTTTAATTGTTCCTTTTATTGAATAGTAAATACTACTTTTACACCAACTTTTAAGTTTCTAAGACTACAAGATAAAATTATTTTCAATTTTTGATATTTTCGAATTTTTTTTATAATTTTCTGGATTTTTTAATTTTTTCTTATTTTGTATCTTTTATTACAAATTTCAAGTTTCTAGAGCTACAAAATCGAATTATTTCGAAATTTCAGTTTTTTTATTCTATTTTCGAATTTATTGTGTTTTAATTTTTCCTTTTTCTGTATCCTAAACAATAAGTTTACGCCGAATTTTAAGTTCTAAAGCTACAAAATCAAACTTTTTTCGATTTTTCGGATTTTCGAATTTTTTTTTCGAATTTTACAGATTTTTTATTTATTCCCTTTTTTGTATCCTAAATACTACCTTTATTCCAAATTTTAAGTTTCTAGCTTTACAAAATCGAATTATTTTCAAATTTTCGTTTTTTTTTCGATTTTTTTTGTTTCAATTTTTGTTGTGTTTTTAATTTTTTCTTTTTCTGAATCCTAAACACTACCTTTACACAAAATTTTCAGTTTCTAAGACTACGAGATCATATTATTTTCATTTTCTCTCTTTTCTTATTTTTCTTTTTTCTTTTTTTTTTTTTTTGAAATTTTCGATTTTTTTTAACTATCTATATTTTTTAATGTTTCCTTATTTAGTATCTTAAATATTACCTTTATTCCAAATTTCAAGTTTCTAGCGCTATGAAATCGAATTATTTTCAAAATTTCCTTATTTTTCGATTTCTTTCGATTTCTTGATTTTATTTTCGAATTTTATTGCGTTTTTATTTTAACTTATTCTGAATCCTAAACACTATCTTTACTGCGAATTTTAAATTTCTAAGGCCAAAAGATCAAATTATTTTAATTTTTTTCAATTTTTTTCCAATTTTTCGAATTTTTGATTTTTTTTTCGAATTTTCTGGATTTTTTAATTTTTCCTTATTTTGCATCCTAAATACTACCTTTATTCCGAATTTCAAGTTTCTAGCGCAACAAAATTTGATTATTTTAAATTTTTCCATTTTTTTCGATTTTATTTTTAATTTTTTTTTTTTTTTTGTGTTTTGATGTTTTCTTTTTCTGAATTCTAAACACTACTTCACACCTAATTTTAAGTTTGTAAGACTACAAGATCGTGTTATTTTCAATTTTCCATTTTGTTCGATTTTTTTTAATTTTCGAATGTTTTTTTTTTAATTTTCCGGATTTTATAATTTTTTCTTTCTTTAAGAAAAAAATCGAAAAACCCGAAACACTAGCTTTATTCCAAATTTTAAGTTTCTGTGGCTGCGGGATCTACCCAATCTTTTTGATGACGCAAGAGTGAGTGAGTGACAAAAAATCGAAACTTTGAGTTCATATATCGTCTGCACTAATTTATGGGTATTTTTTGAATTATGCATATTTTTGAATTTTTCCTTATTTAGTATCTTAAATATTACATTTATTCCAAATTTCAAGTTTCTAGCGCTATGAAATTGAATTATTTTCAAATTTTCCTTATTTTTTTATTTTTTCGACTTTTGGATTTTATTTTCGAATTTTATTGCGTTTTTTATTTTAACTTATTCTGAATCCTAAACAGTATGTTTACTGGGAATTTTAAGTTTCTAAGGCTAAAAAATCAAATTATTTTAATTTTTCAATTTTTTACGAATTTTTCGAATTTTTGAATTTTTTTTCGAATTTTCTGGATTTTTTAATTTTTCCTTATTTTGCATCCTAAATACTACCTTTATTCCGAATTCCTAGTTTCTAGCGCAACAAAATCGGATTATTTGAAAATTTTCGATTTTTTCAATTTTGCTTTCGATTTTTTTGGTGTTTTTGATGTTTTTTTTTTCTGGATACTAAACACTACCTTCACACCAAATCTTAAGTTTCCAAGACTAAAAGATCGTATTATTTTCAATTTTGATGGAATTTGTTGAATTTTCGAATGTTTTTTTTTTCGAATTTTCCGGATTTTATAATTTTTCCTTTCTTTGTATCCTAAACACTACCTTTTTTCCAAATGTCAAGTTTCTAGGGCTACGGGATCAACCTAATCTTTTTGATGACGCGTGAACGAGTGAGTGAGTGAGTGACAAAAAATCGAATGTTTGAGTTCATATATCGTCTGAACTAGAAAAGACAGAAAGTTGTAATTTTAAATTTTGGTTCTGTGTGCCAAATACTCTAGAAAAACAAAGTTTCAAATTTTTGGGATACTCCAGCGCGGAGATATGGGGGGGCAAAAGTGCCCTGAGTTGCTTACAGAAAAGTATGCTTACGGCTGTCCTCTCTCGACTCGGCGGAGGCACTGCCGTGCCTCCAGATCTTGCCAAGGCTGTGGTTTTCCTATTAGACTTAATGTTAGCTATATCCTCCATTTTTCTGCAACTAAATTTCCTCATGCCAATATAGTAATTCATTGATCCGTTTTCTTAGGATCGTTTATGTTCAATTTAGAGATAAATCAAGAGAATCTTAGAATCACCATGATTTTATTTAGAAAGGACTATCAAGCCATAACCAACCAGTAATGTCGGGAGGGAGGGAGAGATGTAAAAATTTTTGTGCGACCAACATCTTTTAACAACAAATATTTCATATATAAATTAAATAGAGTAAAGCCTGTGAAATAAAATGAACCTGTCTATAAAAAAAAAAAAGTCTATAACGTAGCCAGTCTATAGCGGAAGTTTTCTATTACAAAATTCGTAAACAAAAGAAAAGAAAAGCATAATCCGGGGAAAATAACACAAAACAATAACGGAAGGTGTACTAGCTAATAGGACAATTATCTTAAAATCTATCTAAAACAAACTATCCCCATCCTGTGGGATTTGTTTTTCAATGTTTTACTTTATTTAATGCAAAACATAGATTGCATCCGACAACTCATAAAAAAGTCCTCCGGCCTGTACCGGCAGGAAAAGGTAGCTTTCCTATATCTTAGTTTTAAAATTTTAGCTAATGTTACTCGAAAACAGCAAGTTAAAATGCAAAGAAACCGTTTACAAAAGATTCGTTTACACTGAATTTGAATAAGAAATTCGCCAAATTATTGAGCTATAGCCAAGTTGGCTTCATTTATGAAGACTTATTTTTGTCACCAAATTTGGCAAGATTTCGCCAATTGTCGCCAAGTTTGGCGAGAATTTGGCGCTAATGGATATGAATATATAGTTTTATGCGTATGATTGGGAAAATGATTACAACAATGAAAGAAAATAATTTGCGAGAAATCGCGTTCACTAAAACTTATAAATTTATATTAAAATCATTAAAATTACAGACATTACAATACACTTTCATAAAACATTAAAAACATATTAAAATTGGACGTTTCGGATTTACATGGAAAATCCCTCTTCAACAACAACATTTCACTTAGCGTAAATCATAGTTCAAAAATATCAACAAATAGAAAATGCAACGTATCAAAATTTCGAAGTCAAAGTTACAGTTATAATAACACGGAGTATTCATTCGGGATTGCACCTGCTTGACCATTATTGACCATAAATTTATCGTTGGTTTTTTGTAATGTGCTGTTTTGTTTCAAAATGTCAGCCACCCTAGAATTTCAAACTGCTCTATCTCAGCCAATTTTTAAGATAGAGGTAAAACAAAAAATGCTCTGGAATCCTTGTATCAAGTCCTAACACCTAATTAAAAAATAAACTTGATTTTTTAACTTTTTTGTATATTTATTTTAGTTTTAAAATTTTCCGTGGCCGCCATCTTGAAACAAGATGGCGGACCAAGCTGGCCAACGAACTCGGTCGAGGCATTGGTGAGCTTAATACACACAATTAGTTTCATCCAAATTAATTTATAAATACGAGCGTTATCGTATCAAATTATTTTCATTTTTTCAATTTTTTTCGATTTTTTTTTATTATTTTTTTCGATTTTTCTGGATTTTTTTAATTTTCCTTTTTCTGTATCCTAAATACTACCTTTATTCCTAATTTGAATTTTCTAGCGCAACAAAATCGGATTGTCTTCAAATTTTCGGTTTTTTTCAATTTCTTCGATTTTTTCAATTTTGCTTTCGATTTTTTTGGTGTTTTTGATGTTTTCTTTTTCTGGATGTTAAACACTACCTTCACACCAAATCTTAAGTTTCCAAGACTACAAGATCGTATTATTTTCAATTTTCAATTTTGATGGAATTTGTTGAATTTTCGAATGTTTTTTTTTCGAATTTTCTGGATTTTATAATTTTTCCTTTCTTTGTATCCTAAACACTACCTTTTTTCCAAATGTCAAGTTTCTGGGGCTACGGGATCTACCCAATCTTTTTGATGACGCGTGAACGAGTGAGTAAGAAGTGACAAAAAATCGAATGTTTGAGTTCATATATCGCCTGAACTAGAAAAGACAGAAAGTTGTAATTTTAAATTTTGGTCCTGTGGGCCAAATACTCTCTATAATTGAAGTTTAAAATATTTGGGATACTCCAGCGCGGAGATATGGGGGGGTCAAAAGTGCCCTGAGTTGCTTCCAGAAAAGTATGCTTACGGCTGTTCTCTCTCGACTTGGCGGAGGCACTGCCGTGCCTCCAGATATATATATAATTTATACATATATATATATATATATATATATATATATATATATAATTTATACATTTATATATATATATATATATATTCTTAATAAATGTTTTTATTAATATACTCTAAAGTTTTGATTCGATTTTCATAAAATTTGCAATGTCTCGACAAAATTCTGCAAAGATAATATATCTTAAACCGAAATCATTCGGTTGGGTAGTTTTTGCGTTGTTATATGCGGACGGACGGACAGACCAGACGGACGGACCAGACGACGACAATAGGTGCTACGTATTTATATATATAATTACGAAAGCACCTAAAAAAATCAATCTTCATATGACACATTCATCTTCGTGAATGTGATTCAGTAAGAAGCTAGTTTAAATTTGAGTTTGGAAACAACCTTAAGAAAAGAATACGGACGTTTTAAGAAGGCAACTGTAAAATATTTAAATCAAAATCGCTTATTTTAAGTATTTTTGTAGTGTTACTAAATTATTTTTTTCAATCCTATACTAAATACTAGGCCTACTAAACACAAAAATACATAGGACTTCAGGGTCTTCATACTAAAAATTGTCAGACTTCGCTTACCTGAATCTTCTATGAGCAGAAATTGAAATCACAATGAACTAAACCCTTCTTAAATACAGAACGGCGATATCTTTATTTAGAATCATTCCTGTCAATGATATTTTGTCCCCTGCTGAAGAACAAGAACACGGCAATAAAATTAGCCATTTAGTCTAGTCACAATAGAATAAAACGCAGGTTGACTTAACAGTCTGACACATATGCTGAACAGAGCTATAGGACGTTGTTAATTTTTATTGACTTCTTTAGTCTATAATGGACCCCATAAGAAAACCCAACTACTGTGAGAGACTGTCAACTTTAATGAATTAAACAGTCAATAGAATCTAACGAATGGACTTGTTAGCTTTTACTTGGTAGAAGCAAGAATTAAAAAAAAAAAAAAAAAAACTTTTCTTCTGGAAAGTTATGTATATTTTGTGCTTCAGCATGAAATGATGTGTACCGTTCTGGAAAAGAAAAGAAAAGTTAAAAAAAAAAAAAAAAAAAAAAAAAAAAAAAAACGCACCATTTTTTGTTAAATTTTCCGAAAATCATCGTATGAAAATGTGACTGATTGCCAATCGATTACTAATAAATCGGACAAATGCGAGGATAATTCGTGCTCAAAAGATTCCGTACATTAAATTTATTAATTAATAAACTCCTACTATTACCCCTAATTTTTAACACTTTCCAACCTAGTTGAAAAGTGTTTATGACTTCGGTTTGTCTGGCCGTCTGGCCGTCTGCCGTCTGCCGTCTGTCCGTGCTCTAACTCCCGTAAATATGCTCGGATTGCCCTGCAATTTTTATATGTTATAATCATTATCTATAGCATGTTCCCTATTTCAACGGAAGTATGTAGCACTTATAGTTTTTTTACAGGGACACTCAAAAGAATTCCGTTACATTGCGGTCTATGGGGAAAAATCATTTGCGGTTTATTTAAATAATGTTTCACTATTTTAAACGCATTGAAATTTATATATATCACTAAGGTGCATTAGAAGAAGCTTAATATGGAATAGGGTGTGCATAGCACTTATACTTACTTTACAGGGACAGTCAAAAGAATTCCGTTACATTACGTCTATGGAGAAAAATCGTCTGCGCTTTATTTAAACAATGTTTCCCTATTTTAAACGCATTGAAATTTATATAAGGTTCATTACAAGAGACTTACTACAGAATATTGTGTGTATAGCAGTCATCGTTCATTTACAGGGACACACAAAAGAATTCTCTACTGTATGTTAACAATAATTCCTGGAAGTGCGTTTTAAGTTACTAAACGCGATTTTAATTTTAAATCGCTTTTTGTCTATTACGTGGTGTGTATAAATTCTGTAGATCCTATACAGGGAAGCACAAAAGTTCGGGAAAACATTTCCGTATTATTTAACTCCAGACGGAGAATTTTAAACTGTGCTACGTGTTTCCTAACTGAACTAAAATTTAGCATCCTATGTAGTATATATACAAATCTATAGATCCTATACAGGGCTGAATAAAAGTATTTGGATTACTTAGATGTTATCTTTTAGCTTATTGAAGAGTATGATTCGTAAAATTATTTTGGAAGCGTTGGAAAGTGTTACATAATCTATGCTTGACGCATGATTTTTCGTTCTTGTTTCATAATTATTTTAGTTTCAATAGATTCGGAAATAAGAGGGGGGGGGGTGATATATTCTCCAGTATACTTTCGATGATATCTCTGAAAATATGATACCTAAAATTAAAACAAATATATTTTTGAGTTTGAAGACTAACGATGTTACGAGAGATATTACAAGATCTTTCGAACAATATCCTACACGATATATAACAAAAACGAAAAATCATGCGTCAAGCATAAATTATGTAACACTTTCCAACGCTTCCAAAATAATTTTACAAATCATTACCGTTTAATAAGCTAAAAGATAACATCTAAGTAAACAATTTGGAAAACGCATAATATATTTAAAAACGTAATTTCAGGAATTTCCAACATATATTTCCAGCATATACAATATTCGGAAAAATATCCGAATACTTTTATTCAGCACTGTATATGATCTATAAATTTGTATATGTACTACATTGGATGCTAAATTTTAGTTTAGTTAGGAAACGCGTAGCACAGTTTACAATTCTGCTTCCGGAGTTTCTGTCAATAAACGGAAATGCGTTCGCGAACTTTTGTGCTGCCCTGTATATGATCTACAAAATTTATACACACCAAGTAATAGACAAAAAGTGAGTTAAATTTAAAATCACGTTCAGCAACTTAAAAGGCACTTCCAGGAATTATTGTTAACAGACAATAGAGAATTATTTTGTGTGTCCCTGTAAATGAACGTTGACTGCTATACACACACTATTCTGTAGTAAACCTCGTGTAATGCACCTTAGTGATACATATAAATTTTAATGCGTTTAAAATAGTGAAACAATATTTAATTAAGCCGCAAACGATTTTTATCCATAGAGGTAATGTAACGGAATTATTTTGACTGTCCCTGTAAAGTAACTATAAGTGCTATGCACACCATATTCTATATTAAGCTTCTTGTAATGCACCTTAGTGATATATATCAATTACAATGTGTTTGAAATGGTGTAACATCATTAAAATAAACCGCAAATGATTTTTCCCCATACACCGTAATGTAACGGAATTCTTTTGAGTGTCCCTGTAAGAAAACTATCAGTGCTACACACTTCAGTTGAAATAGGGAACATGCTATGGATAACGACAATAACATATAAAAATTGCAGGGCAATCCGAGCATATTTACGGGAGTTATAGCACGGACAGACGGCCATACGGCAGACAAACCGAAGTCATAAACACTTTTCAACTACGTTGGAAAGTGTTAAAAAGAAAAAGGGACGGTATAATACTGGCATCCCAGTTGCTAGTATTATACCGTAAAATTAACAGTAATAAGCAGTAAAATAAGCAGTAATACGCTACCGCGCATGCGCGGCAGTGTATTACTGCTTATTTTACTGTTTATTACTGTTAATTTTACGGTATAATACTGGTAGCTGGGATGCCAGTATTATACTGTAAAATCAACAATTTTTTTTGCAGTGCAATTTTGGATTTACATATTTGAAGTTTTTAGAAATAGATTTATGTTAAAAAAAAAATTATATGTTACAATTTATATTTTTTTCGAAAATTAATTTGAAAGAATATATATTTTCGAAAAAAAAAATTAATTATAACCTATGTGTTTTTAAGCAGAAATCAATTTCCAGAAGATTCAAATATGCGATTCTAAAATTAGAGCTCATTCCGCCAATTCTTTTTGGTTATACTTCAAAAACTGCCCGCATTGCAATGTGTTTTACAACGATAAAAAATTAATTTTACGGTGGGGAGTTATAAACTTTAAACCTGCATAATACCTGACCGAATGGCTTACTCGTTTGATATCCCAAGATAACATTTACCAAAGAATCCAAATATGATGTCAAAATCAAGTTTTAGTATTGAATATTTCCGAGTTTGGTACACTTTCTATATGTAGACAACCCCCTTAACAAAATTTAGCAATAGAATTAATTAGTAGACGCTATTACTATTGGATTGGTACCAGTCACATTTTTATACGATGATTTGCGTCAGGGATATAGTAGGGAGTAATGCTTTTTTAACCATTGGAAAAATGGTTGTTGTTTTCGGTCGAGAATGGACCTCTTGACGTCGTCATTTTATTCATGTCGTCACTTTATTTTTTTAAGCGTTTTTAACGAAATTCTGTAATTTTATAAGAATTTTTAACGAAATTCTGTAATTTTATAAGAATTTTTAACGAAATTCTGTAACTTTAGAAGAATTTTTCTTTGAACAGGCAATAGAAATGCATAAAATCGTTACAAAAATGTTAAGGTTACAAAAAGGGTAGATGCAAATTATCAGATATGAAAAAAAGCCGAATTCAAAAATTAACGTCGGATGAGAAATCGTCTTATAAATTTTTTGTTTCTGTTTTCTTTAATATATTGTAAATTTGGTACTTTCGTGTTATAGCGGACCCCAAGCGACCAAGATTTATCGCCAAATTATAAAGCTTGTATGACATTATAATAATATATATATATATATATATATATATATATATATATATATAACATTCTTTTTCCTTATTTTCATTAATATATTGTAAATTTGGTACTTTCGTGTTATAGCGGGCCCTAAGGATGAATCGACAAACGACCAAGATTTACCGCTAAAAATAAAGCATGTATGACATTATAATAATATATGATATACCAGAGGGCCCGTGCGAGGATTTCGCACTGAAATCTAACATTTTTTAGGTACTTTTCTATTATCCCGTCGATCACTTTTCATAACAAAAAACTATCGCCAAATTGTAAGATTAAACGAAAAAATTCAGTCCCATTTACTTGATGTCAGAAGCATATACGTGTTTGTTACGTCATCAAGTGGTTTTTAATTCGACATTTGCGTGTATTTTTCATTATGTTTTACTGATTTATCAGTTATTTCATTAATTAAAATAACAAATGTGTCCTTAAATTCTTATATCTTATTTATTTATTTATTTTTTGATATTCCTATGGCAACGGTCTCCCGTTTATTTGGCGCTAGTTTTTGTAATTTTTTATCAATATGTAATATTTATTAGATGCAGGTTTAAACTTCTAAAGAAAAAGCAAGGATAAAAATATCTGCAAACAACATTTAGTTGTTAGTCAAGCCAGAATATCATCTAATTTATTCCATCAAATAAGTTAGACTAAAAACTGATCCAAGATTGCTAAAGGCACGCGCGTGAAAAAAAATTAACAATCGTATTTTGACTGCATTAGATGATGACGTCATTCGCTTCGGCAAAACCATGGGATTTAGAAATATAAATCTAAACATTTCAATTTCAATTTCGCTTTTTAATCATAAGTATAAAATAAACCCGTGCGGTGTTTTTTATAATAATTGCTATGACCATCATATAATGTGGTATTTTATTTTTTTGGCAACAATAATTTCAGGAAAACCTTTTATTTCTTTCATGAAAACAATGCCGATTTATTTTTTTAATTTCAGCAAATTTTAATCAAAAACATGTTTTAACGAATTGTTAAGTGGGCTATGTCAGAAGCCTGTTCTAAAACCTTTCATATGGTATCTCATTCGTTGTTCTGCGTTTCATATTTTCTGAGTAAAAGGGATGTTGACAGGAGAAATAATATCTCATCAAAAAGTCACCTGTAAAAAATGCAGCCAAGTCTCGTAACTCATTTACCGAAAAAAGTACTGAGATCGTATAAAGCCAAGTTTAACTATCTTATTAACTCTGAAATTTTCATTCACAAATCACTCCTAGTTTCTACATCTTTAGTTAATTATTATTTTATGACTTGGCAATTACGCAGCACAGGAAAGTTATTACACCTTACTATGTCATGGGATGGGATGGGATAATTTAACTAAAGCAAATTATATATGGACAGGGAAGCTATTACACCTTAATATGTTATAGTATTATTTGATTAAGACTAACTATATACATCACATTCTCGTGCTACGTAATTGCCAAGTCACAAAATAATAATTAACTAAAGATGTAGAAACTAGGAGTGATTTGCGAATGAAAATTTCAGAGTTAATAAGATAGTTAAACTTGGCTTTATACGATCTCAGTACTTTTTTCGGTAAATGAGTTACGAGACTTGGCTGCATTTTTTACAGGTGACTTTTTGATGAGATTTCACTTCTTTTTGTAAGTAATCCTCCTTTTCTTGATTTTGGGCTCTTTTTGGAGATCATCCACTGATTTTCGAAGAAGTTACCTTAAAGAAATTTCAGGTAACTAGGCAAGCACTAAGTTATGGGAGGGGGGAGTCAAAAGTACTCTCAATTGCTTCCAGGAAAGATGCTATCCATCTGAGATATTACTTGCAGCCTAGATACTTGATATTTAGCACAAAAGTACTGTTTAGGATAAAAAGAAAGCTAAAATTAAAATTCCCGGAAATTTTCAATAAAACAAACTCTTTTCGATTTTTCGAAGTTTTTGTTTTTCGTTTTTTTTTTGTCTTTTTTTCCGGCTTTTTAAATTTTTCCTTACTTTGTATCCTAAGCCCACCCTACCTTTCTGCCAAATGTCAAGCTGGTAGGACTACAAAATCGAATTATTTCCAAACCTTCGACTTTTTATAAATTTATTGATTTTTCGATTTTACTTCTAAGTTTCCTGATTGTAATGCCAATATAGTATTTCTTTGATCCGTCTTCTTAGGATCATTTAGGTTCAATTTAAAGATAAATCAAGGTAATCTTAGAGTCACCATGATTTTATTTAGAAAGGACTATCAAGCCATAACCAGCCAGTAATGTCGGGAGGAGAGAGGGAGCTGTGAAGATTTTTTTGGTGCTAACATCATTTAACAATCCATATTTCATATGCAAATTAAATAGAGTATAACCTGTGAAAGAAAACAAACATGTCTATAAAGAAACCGCTCATAACGCAGCCGGTATATAGCGGAACTTTTCTATACCGAAATTCGTAAAAAAAAAAGAAAAAAAGCATAATCCGGGGAAAAAAACATAAAACAATTAGGGGCGGTGTACTAGCTAATAGCACAATTACCTTAAAACTCATGTTTCTAGAACTACAAAGTCGAATTGTTTTCAAATTTTCGATTTTTTACAGATATATCGATATTTCAATTTTATTTTCGAATTTTACAAATTTTTAAAAGTTTCTTTTTTGAATCGTAAATACGATCGTATTGAATCGTAAAATCGAATTTTTCGTGTTTTTAAATTTTTCCTTAAATAGCATCCTAAATCTTAACTTTATTCCAAATTTCAAGTTTCTAGCGCTATAAAATCGGATTATTTTCAAATTTTCCTTATTTTTCAATTTTTTCAATTTTATTTTCGAATTTTATTGTATTTTTCATTTTACCTTATTCCGAAACCTAAACACTATCTTTACGCCGAATTTTAAGTTTCTAAGGCTAAAAGATCAAATTATTTTCAATTTTTCAGACTTTTTCGAATTTTTGAATTTTCCGGATTTTTGAATTTTTCCTTATTTTGTATCCTAAATACTATCTTCATTCCGAATTCAAAGTTTCTAGCGCAACAAAATCGGTATATTTTCAAATTTTCGGTGTTTTTCGATTTTTCCGATTTTTAAATTTTATTTTCGATTTTTATTGTGTTTTTAATTTTTCCTTATTCTGAATTCCAAACACTACCTTTACGCCGAATTTTAAGTTTCTAAGGTTAAAAGATATATATTTTGCATTTTTTCAATTTTTTTCGAATTTTTCGAATTTTTGAATTTTTTTTTCGATTTTTCTGGATTTTTTCAATTTCTTCTTTTTTTGTATCCTAAATACTACCTTTATTCCAATATTGAAGTTTCTAGCGCAACAAAATCGGATTGTCTTCAAATTTTCGGTTTTTTTCAATTTTTTCGATTTTTTCAATTTTGCTTTCGATTTTTTTTGGTGTTTTTGATGTTTTCTTTTTCTGGATGCTAAACACTACCTTCACACCAAATTTTAAGTTTCTAAGACTACAAGATCGTATTATTTTCGATTTTCAATTTTGATGGAATTCGTTGAATTTTCGAATGTTTTTCTTTCGAATTTTCCGGATTTTATAATTTTTCTTTTCTTTGTATCCCTTTTTCCAAATGTCAACTTTCTAGGGCTACGGAATCTACCTAATCTTTTTGATGAGGCGTGAATGAGTGAGTGAGTGAGTGACAAAAAATCGAATGTTTGAGTTCATATATCGTCTGAAGTAGAAAAGACAGAAAGTTGTAAATTTAAATTTTGGTCTTATTTGCCACATTCTCTAGAAAAACGAAGTTCCAGACTTTTGGGAAACTTCAGCGCAGAGATATGGGGGGGGGGGGTCAAAAGTGCCCTGAGCTGCTCTATCTCAGCCAATTTTTAAGATAGAGGTAAAACAAAAAATGCTCTGGAATCCTTGTATCAAGTCCTAACACCTAATTAAAAAATAAACTTGATTTTTTAACTTTTTTGTATATTTATTTTAGTTTTAAATTTTTCCATGGCCGACATCTTGAAACAAGATGGCGGACCAAGCTGGCCAACGAACTCGGTCGAGGCATTGGTGAGCTTAATACACACAATTAGTTTCAACCAAATTAATTTATAAATACGAGCGTTATCGTATCAAATTATTTTCATTTTTTCAATTTTTTTCGAATTTTTTTATTTTTTTTTCGAATTTTCTGGATTTTTTTAATTTTTCTTTTTCTGTATCCTAAATACTACCTTTATTCCTAATTTGAATTTTCTAGCGCAACAAAATCGGATTGTCTTCAAATTTTCGGTTTTTTTCAATTTCTTCGATTTTTTCAATTTTGCTTTCGATTTTTTTGGTGTTTTTGATGTTTTCTTTTTCTGGATGTTAAACACTACCTTCACACCAAATCTTAAGTTTCCAAGACTACAAGATCGTATTATTTTCAATTTTCAATTTTGATGGAATTTGTTGAATTTTCGAATGTTTTTTTTTCGAATTTTCTGGATTTTATAATTTTTCCTTTCTTTGTATCCTAAACACTACCTTTTTTCCAAATGCCAAGTTTCTGGGTCTACGGGATCTACCCAATCTTTTTGATGACGCGTGAACGAGTGAGTAAGAAGTGACAAAAAATCGAATGTTTGAGTTCATATATCGCCTGAACTAGAAAAGACAGAAAGTTGTAATTTTAAATTTTGGTCCTGTGGGCCAAATACTCTCTATAATTGAAGTTTAAAATTTTTGGGATACTCCAGCGCGGAGATATGGGGGGGTCAAAAGTGCCCTGAGTTGCTTCCAGAAAAGTATGCTTACGGCTGTCCTCTCTCGACTTGGCGGAGGCACTGCCGTGCCTCCAGATATAAGGATCTATAACATTTCTTGACGTATGTGGCTAAGTTATGGTCATATATGATGCATATATGATGTATATATATGACGTGTCTATATGATGATGTATATTACGACATATAAGACGTAAATAATATGTGTATGATGACGTATATGGCACATATAGGAGTGTTTGGAATTTATATATGCGTATATAGGATGCATATATAAGCTTTGCAATGATCTTGGCGAAATCATAACTGCAACCTTGGCATAATAATAACTGTGGGGGCCGCTATAACACGAAAGTAAGGTTTTTTTTTTTTTTTTTTTTTTTTTTTAAGCTTTTGGAACATTTTTTCAATTGTTATTGTAATTTGTTAAACTATAATTTTTTCATTTTTTTTTCAAGGACTGTATTTTTAGTAATGTACTAATATGTCAAAGGCATTCAAAAGAAAAAATAATATGTGTGAATGAAATAAATATTGATTGATTATCTTTTTCCCCAGCTCGCTGTCTGTTATAAAGAAAAGTCTCAATTATGCATTGTTCCATTATCTGACACATCATATCAGTCTTCGATCGCAGTCCATTTGATGAGCGATGTCTTATACGGAAAATTTCGACAGAAACAAAAGTATTTTCTACACACGACCAATTTATTTTGTTAAAAGTTAGCATTGCATATTTCAGTATTACGTAACTTTATTATTCTATTTAAGTTGATTGTGAAAAATTTCCTACAGAAAAGGGCGACTAAGCATTTTTACAATTTCTAAGTTTAATTAGATTATATTTTTCGTAGGAATTCTGCAGTACGTATAATTAAAATAAATACGTGATGCATTAAATTTACTAATGATGAAAATGTGCCTGTTTATTGCCAAATTTCAGTTTAGCACCAAAGTGCGATTACAGTTACGAAAAAAAAAATTCTACCTAAATTATTATTAATTTTCTTTTTAAAGTTTTTCAAATCCTTCAACAATAAGAGTTCAGGCGTTCAACATTTACCTTAACAGTTTTCAACATTCAATTTAGAATGATTTACATTTCTAATTTTCAAAGTATAATATTTCAGAGTATATCGAAATGTGGCAGCGAAAATAGATATAGTTTGTATTTCGTGTGTGTGAATTTTACATTTTAGCATTTTGTCACTAAAATGAATAAATAAATAAAAATTAAATATTAAGGGGATATTTTATTATTTATTATCCGTTATCAAATCCATAGCAAAATGGCGTACTTGTGCAAATGTTATTTTTTAAAAAGATTGTTTAAAAAAGCCTTTAGTGGTACTCATATTCACTTTAAAAGACATTGTAGCCATGATGGCAACACTTAGAAGTGGAGTCAATAACAGAAGATTAATCGAATATTAAAAAAAAAAAAGAGAGAAAAAAAAGGAAAAGAAAATGCTTAAAAACTAGTAGGATGTGCCAATCCCAAAACTTTCTTCTATCTCATACAAATTTCACATACACCAAAAAGGAATTAGCATCAATTTATGTCAAGGTCTAACTGAATGTAAAGTTTTATTAAATTCCGTGCCTGAGATATGACTATCGCTAAAAACGTGTAAATCCGGAAAAATGCAGCATAGCAGCGCCATCTGTTGGGAGATTTATACCAAAACCTAATCGACAACAACTTATGTCAACATCTAACTGAAGCTGAAGTTTGATGAAATTCTGTGCATTAGTTCTTGAGATATAGCTATCGTGAAAATCATGAAAAAGATAGTATAGCAGCGTCACCTGCTGGGCTATTTACACCAAAACGTAATCACTGTATGTTTATGTAAAGGTCTAACAGAATCTGAAGTGTGATGAAATTCTGTGCAATAGTTCTTGAGATATAGCTATCGTGAAAATCATGAAAAAGGTAGTATAGCAGCGCCACCTGCTGGGTTATTTACACCAAAACGTAATCACTGTATGTTTATGTAAAGGTCTAACAGAATCTGAAGTGTGATGAAATTCTGTGCATTACTTCTTGAGATATAGCTATCATGAAAACTGTAAAAATGTAGCATAGAAGCGTCATCTGTTGAGCGATTTACTCCAAAAACTAATAAGCACCAATTTATATCAGGGACTAACTGAATTTAAAGTTTTATAAAATTCTTGAGACAGATTCTTGAATTCTTGAATAATTTTCTTGAGACAGAACGCCCACAAAATTTCTGTCACATACAAACAAACTCACAGACAGACATTTTCTAAAAACAGTCAAATAGTGTTCAGGACCCTCCAAAACGTATAAATCCGCCGAAAACCGGAAGTCGAATTTTTTCACGAATCTAATACTTTCTTCTTGTAAAGATAGAAGAAAGTAAATATTTATATATAATTTATTCTTACAAAGCATGGGCAATCAATTATCAATTGTAATAAATCTGTCTTTTTCTCCTTAGTTAGTTTACATTATTTTAACAAACAAATGTTCAATGGTGAGATAGATTTTTTTTTTAATCATGCTTGAAAATTATTTAAAAATGTTACTTAAAAAAAATCACTAAACTGAACTACAGTTTTCAAACAAATTTCATTTGATTAAAATTTGTCAATTGAAATTTTTCCCTATTCGTTGATTTTTAAAATTGAAAACATGCGATATTTAGACATGAATGTCTAAAAAGTTAAAAGCGAAGCCGATAGCGAAGGTCATTTCCACCATTGTTATAACACCGACTTTAAACTTACCGGTCTACGATTTTATAACAGCGTATTGAATGAAATAATACTTTGTCGTTAAATACATTGCGTACATGATGTAGTATATTTTTAAATTAAAACTTTCTATAATGTAATGGTATTGCTTGTTACATCAACAACAATAAAAAAAATAACTCACTTTTATTTTTTCCGTTATTTAAGATGAAAAAATAGGAAGTGCACATCTTCATAGACTTCTTTTATTCTTGTCATATCAATTAATGTAATGATCGCAATGCCAGAAAGCGCTTTTTCCACATTGTTACTCTTAATGTTAAGAAAACAGTTTTACAGGCATACAGGCATAAACGAAAAAATAGGAAGTGCACATCTTCATACTCTTTTTATTCTTGTCATATCAATTAGTGTAATGATCGCAATGTCAGAAAGCGCTTTTCCTACATTGTTACTCTTAATGTTAAGAAAACTGTTTTACAGACATAGACGAAAAAATAGGAAGTACACATCTTCATAGACTCCTTTTATTCTTGTCATATCAATTAATGTAATGATCGCAATGCCAGAAAGCGCTTTTCCCACATTGTTACTCTTAATGTTAAGAAAACAGTTTTACAGGCATACAGGCATAAACGAAAAAATAGGAAGTGCACATCTTCATAAACTCTTTTTATTCTTGTCATATCAATTAATGTAATGATCGCAATGCCAGAAAGCGCTTTTTCCACATTGTTACTCTTAATGTTAAGAAAACAGTTTTACAGGCATACAGGCATAAACGAAAAAATAGGAAGTGCACATCTTCATACTCTTTTTATTCTTGCCATATCAATTAGTGTAATGATCGCAATGTCAGAAAGCGCTTTTCCTACATTGTTACTCTTAATGTTAAGAAAACTGTTTTACAGACATAGACGAAAAAATAGGAAGTACACATCTTCATAGACTCCTTTTATTCTTGTCATATCAATTAATGTAATGATCGCAATGCCAGAAAGCGCTTTTCCCACATTGTTACTCTTAATGTTAAGAAAACAGTTTTACAGGCATACAGGCATAAACGAAAAAATAGGAAGTGCACATCTTCATAAACTCTTTTTATTCTTGTCATATCAATTAATGTAATGATCGCAATGTCAGAAAGCGCTTTTCCCACATTGTTACTCTTAATGTTAATAAAACAGTTTTACAGGCATACAGGCATAAACGAAAAAATAGGAAGTGCACATCTTCATAGACTCTTTTTATTCTTGTCATATCAATTAATGTAATGATCGCAATGTCAGAAAGCGCTTTTCCCACATTGTTACTTCTTAATGTTAAGAAAACTGTTTTACAGGCATAGATCGCCGTAGCGCCTATTTAATGCTTCGCAAAAATTATGATGTTGGTATTGAAATGAAAAGGGAAATTTCTCTTTTTTAAAATGATTTAAAAGAAAAAGATTCTGTTTGGTCGTTTTGCATCTGTGTCTATGCGCATGTATGTGTTTATTTTCCACTTACTATACTTCCGCCGTAGTCGCTTGCATTTTTAAAGCGCTGTAAAGTCTCAATTTAATTTCTGAACAATTTAAAATAATTATGGGCAAAAGACGATTAGCAATTACGAAAATAAGACAATCAAAAATAATAAATAAATAAATAAATAAATAAAAGTAAAAATATGTTTTATGTTGCTGGTGTTTTATACCGTTCATATCGCTGGTGTTATGTTTAATATCAAAAAGTAGGAAGTACACATTTTCATAGACTCCTTTTATTCTTGTCATATCAATTGATGTAATGATGCGCAATGTCAGAAAGCGCTTTTCCCACATTGTTACTCTTAATGTTAAGAAAACTGTTTTACAGGCATAGATCCGCCGTAGCGCGTATTTAATGCTTCGCAAAAATTATGATGTTGGTATTGAAATGAAAAGGGAAATTTCTCTTTTATTTTTAAGCGACTTAAAAGGAAAAAAAGCTTCTGTTTGGTCGTTGTGTATCTGTGTATATGTGTATGTATGTGTCTATTTTCCACTTACTATACCTCCGACGTAGTCGCTTGCATTTTTAAAGCGCTGTAAAGTCTCATTTAAACCTCTGAACAATTTAAAGTAATTGTGGGCAAAAGACGATTAGCAATTACGGAAATCAGACAGTAAAAAATAAAATAAAAATAAAGCTATAAAATAAAAATATGTTTTATACGCTAGTATCACTGGTGTTATGTTTAATATCGCTGGAATAGAAACTTGAGGAGATATACTTAATCTAAACATTATTTACACAGGGAGGAAAAAATATTTCTAAAATATTTTCACGCATTTGCCCAATTTTAAGTATTTTTATTGTTGGTACTCATTGTTTGAATAATGAAGTTTTTCTTTCTTTTTTTCTCCCAAAGAAGAAAACCACTGTGTAAAAAATTATGTGACACTACAGTGGCCTTCAGATTGTTTGAACAAAACAGGAAGAACGAGTAAAAATTAATCCCAAAATTACAGTAGGAAAGAACATTATTGGACACAGACTGTCGAGATGATTCTTAAGATTGATATAATATGGACTTGTCTTCAACACGTGATGCAAATTTGAAACAACACTTGTAAAGATGAACTCATAAATCTAACTTAATGAGGCTTTTCTTATTTTTGTTTATTTCGTCTATTGCAACAGGATTTTATAAATGAAGGGAAAAAAAGGGCTATTTCATGCTGTCGTAATAATTCTGTAAATAGGCGAAAGAAGTGCATTATTTTACTCATGTTATACTATGCTTTTAAATTGCACATCACGGGGTTTTGTCTCGGAAAAAATAATTTATTTCTTTTACTTATTTATTTTTTATTTATTTATTTTTTTAATATGAATGTAATTTTTTATTTTTTTCTTTGTCCTTTGATAAATCTGTGAAGTATGATGTGTAATAACTAACATAAAATAAAACGTACACCTCATATGAATTTAGTTTGCATCTAGTTAATAAGCTTGTAGCTGTTTCAAGGCTTCATAAAGGAGTCTTCTTTCACAGCACAATGAAAAAATATAATAAAAACAGCAGAAATAAAACACGTGTGCAACTCATGTTACTCATGTTTTTTTTTTTTTTTTTTTTTTTTTCGCCCCTTTTTTATATTGAGCTGAAAAGATTCCTTTCTATGAAGTCTCGAAAAAATTTTATGCTATTAAAGAAAAAAAAATTGTTTTTATGTACGCATAATTTTTTACACATCATACATTCATCGTAATGCAAGTGTTTTTGTATTTATCTTATCTGTTTTAAATTGGTCTGTTTGGGATTTTAACCCCTAAATACCTCCTTCTCTTTGCTGCGTCAGTGTAGTTTTACTTCTTTCTAAATTAAATATGCAATTTCCTTCAGCTGTTTTATTACGGTTGTGATGAAAAAAAAAAAAAAAAAAAAAAAAAAAGTCTTTTCCATTATGTTTGGTTGGAAATCCAGGAGTGAATCTATTAGTACGCCATTCTTCTGAGCTTTAAATATTAATAGGCTACTTCAATCACGCGAAAACACCCGATTGCTAATGTTAATCCTATGGAATAGTTATTTTATAATATCGAGTTTGCATTCCAATATTTTTAAATGATTTGTTTTGCATTGGATAGCTGAGTTCGATCTCTATGCAGGCCCTTTTTTACTTTTTCGATTTTGGTTGCAGTTTTTTTTTTTTTTTTTTTTTTTTTTTAATGAGGATACTTTCGAAACCAGTTCCGAAAGTAAAAGTATCATAATAAAAAAAAAAAAAAAAAAAATCTATAAACAAAATCGAAAAAGTTAAACAAAACAAAAAAAAAAAAAAAAGTTTGCATAGAGATCGACCTCAGCTATCCAATGCAAAAGAAATCATTTAAAAATATTGAAATGCAAACGAGATATTATAAAGTTCCTTGGGATTAACATTCCACTAACAAATTCACTATAAATGGTAATTTCTGAAATTGAGTTTTCAACTGCGTTATGCGTTTTCCAAATTGTTTACTTAGATATCATCTTTTACTTTACTAAACGCTGAATTTTTGTTACAGTATTATGAATATGTTCGAAAGGGTTTAATAATTTATGCTTAACGCGTAATTTTTTTTTCAAAGATCTCTCTCTATATGGTAGTATTTAGCTACTTTTCATTTACGCCATTTCAACTTTTTTGTGCATTCTTCAATTTTCTAGAAAAAAAAAAAAAAAAAAAAAAAAAAAAAGGAAAGTGATAAATACGCGCTTGTCGCATGGCTGAGGTGTCAACGCGTGTGCCATATATACATGGTAATGTTTTCTGGTGACAAAAGAGACACAAATCAGTGAAAGTCAGTCATGCTGAACTTGCGACCTTTTTATGCGTTGAAATGAAATCTTAGTAGAACAAAATAAAAAGAGAGAAAAAGTGTCTGTTCAGTGGTGCGATACGCTACTCAAAATACATACCCCTGACCTTAATATTATTCTATTTATTTTTATGCAAAGAAAATTTCAAAATGTTGCAGTTGGTTTACCTTTTTTTTTTAAGCGACACGGCGATTGCTTATTCTTTTCAATCACCGAAAAACGTCGTGAGTATCATTTGTGATAAAGACACACTTCAAAAAAAAAAAAAAAAAAAAAAAAATGTTTATTTTACAGTATGCGCGGTAGCGTATTACTGTTAATTTTTCTGTTTATTACTGTTAATTTTACGGTATAATACTGGAAGCTGGGATTACAGTATTATACTGTAAAATCCTCATTTATTTATTTATTTTTGCAGTGCATCTTGATCATAGAAAAAAACCGTCATTGTGTCAAGGGTTCTCGGTAACTTTTGAGTAACCTTAACAAATAGCGCGCTACAAGTAGCGAAACTACAATAGCCACTACTTTTTACAGTAGTTTGTAGTGTATAGTGCGTTACATTTTGAACAATGTAGCTTAGCGAGTAGAACTATACAAATAAAAAAGAAAACTGCCCAGTTAAACTGAGGGCATTGAGCTCACAGGCTATTCACACTAATTGTATATTATACACTTATTACAAAGAATTTGAAATAAGCCCCTCGAAAAATAAAGAAATCGACAATATATTAAGGGGGCCCCCGTTCCCCCACCCCCTTATAGTTAACAATTGAACCCCCAAACCTAATCAGGGAAACCCTTTATTACAATGAACATATATACTAAATTCGAAGCAAATCGGATAATTCTGCATGAAAAACCCATTTATCTAAATTAAGGGGGATTACCCCCCCCGTATCCCCCTTTATACTTAACCAATGAACCCCAAGACTAACCAGGGAAGCTCCTTACCACAATGAGCCTATATACAAAATTTGAAGAAAATCGGATAATTCTCCATGAAAAACACATTCATCTAAATTAAGGGGGGAGGATAAGCCCCCCCCCCTTTACCCTCTTTATACTTAACCAAAGAACCCCCTAAACTAATCAGGAAAGCGCCTTATCACAATGAACCTATATACAAAATTTTAAGAAAATCGCAGTTATCTAAATTAAGGGGGGGGGGGTGCAGCCCTCCGTTACCCCCTTTATACTTAAACAATGAATCCCCAAAACCAATCAGGAAAACGCTTTATCACCATTAACCTGTATACAAAATTTGAAGAGAATCGGATAATTCTGCATGAAAAACCCATTTATCTAAATTAAGGGGGATTAGCCCCCCTCTTTCCCCCTTTATACTTAACCAATGAACCCCCAAAACTCTTCCGAGAAGCGCATTATCACAATGAACCTATATACAAAATTTGAAGAAAATCGAATAATTCTGCATGAAAAACTCATTTATCTAAATTAGGGGGTATCCCCCCCCTTTCCCCCTTTATACTTAACCAATGAACCCCTAAAACTATTGACAGAAGCGCATTATCAAAATGAACCTATATACAAAATTTGAAGAAAATGGGATAATTCTGCATGAAAAACCCATTTATCTAAATTAAGGGGGATTAGTCCCCCCTTTCCCCCCTTTATACTTAACCAATGAACCCCCAAAACTATTCAGAGAAGCGCATTATCACAATGAACCTATATACAAAATTTGAAGAAAATCGGATACTTCTGCATGAAAAACTCATTTATCTAAATTAGGGGGGGTATCCCCCCCTTTCCCCCTTTATACTTAACCAATGACCCCCCCCAAAACTATTGACAGAAGCGCATTATCAAAATGAACCTATATACAAAATTTGAAGAAAATGGGATAATTCTGCATGAAAAACCCATTTATCTAAATTAAGGGGGATTAGTCCCCCTTTTCCCCCCTTTGTACTTAACCAATGAACCCCCAAAACTATTCAGAGAAGCGCATTATCACAATGAACCTATATACAAAATTTGAAGAAAATCGGATAATTCTGCATGAAAAACTCATTTATCTAAATTAGGGGGTGTATCCCCCCCTTTCCCCCCTTATACTTAACCAATGACCCCCCCAAAACTATTGACAGAAGCGCATTATCAAAAAAAATGAACCTATATACAAAATTTGAAGAAAATGGGATAATTCTGCATGAAAAACCCATTTATCTAAATTAAGGGGAGATTAGCCCTCCTTTCCCCCTTTATACTTAACCAATGAACCCCCAAAACTATTCAGAGAAGCGCATTATCACAATGAACCTATATACAACATTTGAAGAAAATCGGATAATTCTCCATGAAAAACTCATTTATGTAAATTAGGGGGGGGGTTTATCCCCCCTTTCCCCCTTTATACTTAACCAATGACCCCCCAAAACTATTGACAGAAGCGCATTATAAAAAAAATGAATATATATACAAATTTGAAGAAAATGGGATAATTCTGCATGAAAAACCCATTTATCTAAATTAAGGGGGGATTAGTCCCCCCTTTCCCCCCTTTATACATAACCGATGAACCCCCAAAACTATTCAGAGAAGCGCATTATCACAATGAACCTATATACAAAATTTGAAGAAAATCGGATAATTCTCCATGAAAAACTCATTTATGTAAATTAGGGGGGGGGGGGTTATCGCCCCTTTCCCCCTTTATACTTAACCAATGACCCCCCAAAACTATTGACAGAAGCGCATTATAAAAAAAATGAATATATATACAAAATTTGAAGAAAATGGGATAATTCTGCATGAAAAACCCATTTATCTAAATTAAGGGGGGATTAGTCCCCCCTTTCCCCCCTTTATACATAACCGATGAACCCCCAAAACTATTCAGAGAAGCGCATTATCACAATGAACCTATATACAAAATTTGAAGAAAATCGGATAATTCTGCATGAAAAACTCATTTATCTAAATTGGGGAGGGAGTGTTATCCCCCTTTCCCCCTTTATACTTAACCAATGACCCCCCAAAACTATTGACAGAAGCGCATTATAAAAAAAGAAATGAATATATATACAAAATTTGAAGAAAATGAGATAATTCTGCATGAAAAACCCATTTATCTAAATTATGGGGGGGTTAGCCTCCACGTTTCCCCTCTTTATGCTTAACCAATGAACCTCCAAAACTAATCAGGGAAGCGCCTTATCACAAGGAACCTATAAACAAAATTTAAAGTAAAACGGTTAGTTCTATCAAGAGTTATCGCGTTACGTACATACATACGTACGTACATACAGAACCGGCGGGCACATAAGCTCTCAGGCTTTGATAGCCTGTGAGCTAAAAATCAGTAGCTTGTAACGAGAACCGACGCTACTTTCAACGCTACTTCAAATCTTTAAAAAAAAAAATGTGCCATTCTACAAATCATGTAGCCGTAAATTGCTTTTTTTATACAAAATTTGTTCTGCTCAATAATTTGCGAATCTCAGCAGCAATGTATATAACGCATCGCATGAAGTCCTAGGTTTTTCCCATGGACACTTTCAGCTAAAATCAAGTACTAACCCACCAAATAAATTATTTTCTTTGCTGGCAACACTTGTCTATTTATCGTTATTAGGTCTTTATGCTTTAATGCCGGGTATCTTATTATTTGAAATTGCTTTATTTACAGACTCAATTATTGTTTGCATTTAGAGTTGTTTTTAGGGTTTCGTTCAACTCACAAAACCCTATTCGTCTCGCTTCTCTGTCTGTCTGTCACAGAGTCGGTTCTCAGAAACTGTATAATTAGATACTTGAAATTCTGTGTACTTACAGCTGAATACCTACTGTAATGGTGAAAATCATAAAATTTTGAAAAAGTCGTATTATTTTAATATAGAGAGATAAAAAACCAAAAATCTAACAGCCTTTTCTTATTAAATTTAAACAATTTTCGCTGTAGCAGTTGTCAACAATTAAAAATCCACAATAAAATTCTTTCTACAATAATTAATTTTCTATGGAAAGATTTCCACGTGAAAAATGAAAATGAAATAAAAAGTTTCACCAATTGAAAAAAAGATTAATATGACGTCATATTAGTTGAACATACATTGTTGGCAACTGCTATAACGGAAAATGTTTAAATTTAATAGCAAAAGGCTGTTAGATTTTTCGTTTTTTATCTCTATTTATTAAAATAATACGATTTTTTCAAATTTTATGATTTTGAGCTTCGTAGTAGGTATTCAGCTATAAGTACACAAAATTTCATGACTGTAAGTTATATAGTTTCTGAGAACCGGCTCTGTGACAGACAGACAACGAAGCTGGACTAATAGGGTTTCGTGAGATGAACTAAACCCTAATAAAAAAAAATTAACTCTCGCAATTTGGCGATTTTAATACTTCGTTTTCTCGTCAAATGAAGCATTTTCCCGTGATTTGGCGCAATGGCGAACGGCAGCGAGAACATTTCAATAGCTATTATTGTGGAATATTCGAAAACTAGCAAGAAGACAAACTGAGGCCTGAGAACATTCTGAAAAGATTTTAAAAAAATGGATTTTATCTTAAAAAGTAACTTTGAAGGAATTTTAGTACTCATCGGTTATTTCATATCACATAGCCCGGGTAAGTCGATAATTACTGAGAGATGGAACAACCAGTAAGTACGGAGATTTTTCGCCCTTTTCCATAATTGAGGTGCCATTTTTAACACATTCCAACACAGTTGGAAAGTTTTTATGATTTCTGTTCGACTGGCTGTCTGTATGTCCGCACTCTAACTACCGTAAATATTCTTGGATACATTTGTTGTTAATAACAAAACTATTAAAAAAATTATTCCAGTATTCTTTTATACATAGTTTTCGACGAAAGCTTAATTTTTTTTAAAAATTAACTACTACAAAAACAAAGGCATTAATAATATATTATGTATTTATTTTTAAGGCCTAAAGTATGACTATTTTCTGAGCAAGTAATAAACAGATAATGACTCAAATATAACAAAATATTCTTAATAATATACTTAAACGGTAATATCCTTACCTTTAAACGCAAATACTTCCTGACACTCCCGAAGTTCCAACGTAAAATGTGGTTCTAAACAAACGCATGACAGGCGGGTAAATTAATAATATAGTTGACTCTTTTTCATATATATATATATATATATAGTATATACCGGATACACGGATAAAAAAAAACAGACAGATTTAATTACAAATGTTTGCCACCAAATATTTTGTTTCCTTCTCTTCACCGTCAGTATTATGTATTATGTAAAGGGGGAAGACAGCATTTATATATAGATTGCGTAATATGCTATTGTGTATATCCATCAAGCCGCAAAAACAGATAAAACAGCAAATTGACTCTTGTGGGATTATTTCAGTCGCAGTTGGGTCTGTATGAAGTACAATGGTTGAATTCATTTACTGGCAGTCAAAATATTATCAGTCAAACCTCAACATTTCGAATGTCGTTATTATTAATTTTTTGGCATTCACAGAAATAAATGCAATCCATTTTATTGTTTTCATTTTTCTGATTTTACATTTCGGTGAAGTTCTTTGAAAATTTAAATTTGCGGGATATAAATTCCATGTGTATTTCATAGCACTTTTGATTTATACAGCTAAGCCAAGAGCAACATCACGCAAATATTCAGATAATATGTCAAATTATAAATATTCAGATCTTGGTGCAATAGCTGTTGCACTCTTATGCAAAAATGCATAAATACAAAATTTATTTTATGTGCAGATTTCCATATTATAGATAATAATTTTATTTTATTAAAAAAAAGAGAGAGGGGGGAGATAGAGGGGAAGGGGAGGGGAGAGGGGAGAGAGGAAGTGAGAGAGAGAGAATGAGAATGAATTATGGTCGAAAATTACGTAATTTACGTATATTTAGATTAAAATTTTACTATATTCAACATCCATTTGTTATATTGAGCCGACTGAAATAATAACTAAAAACAAGTTGGAAATTGTACGTCAAACGTGACAAATGAGGTGCGTTCGTACTACAACTAGTTTTATAAATATTCAGATCTTGGTGCAATAGCTATTGCACTCAACTTGAAATCTATATTTAGTCTCTTTTTTCATTTAATATCTATTTCTCCGGAAACATCGCTCCAAAAAACTGTCGGTAGATTATAGGATTGCTATAATTAAACAATTTTAGTATACAAATTCGGTTTTTAAATTCAGTAATACGGAAATAATATGATTCCATCTTAAATAGGACGTAATACGTACATGGCAACCTAGAATCATTAACTATCATGGAATATCATTGAATTAATTACGTATGATAGGATTTAATAGAATGAAGAAAACTTTTATTAATATCTTTTTAGGTGCGTTCGTAATTATATAAATACGTAGCACCTATTGTCGTCGCTTGGTCCGTCCGTCCGTCCGCATATAACAACGCAAAAACTACCCAACCGAATGGTTTGAGATTTAAGATATATTATCTTTGCAGAATTTTGTCGAGACATTTCAAATTTTATTAAAATCGAATCAAAACTTTAGGAGATATTAATAAAAATATTTATTAAGAAATTTGAATTTTTTTTTTAAATCGGTGCTTTCTTGTTAGAGGAGTTTCCGATGGGTGTTAAATCGTCAAACGACCGAGACACTTATTTTATGACAGAAATTAATCTGCAGACGATATAATTCATTTCACAGAATTAAAAATCATCTAGGTCTGAATATTTATATAACTAGCTACAGTGCGAACGCACCTCGTTTGTCACGTTTGACGTACAGTTTCCAACTTGTTAAGTTTTGATTCCATTTCATAAAATTTGAAGTAACTGAACAAAATTCTGAAATGATTATATATATTAAATTTCAAAACATTTGGTTAGGTAGTTTTTGCGCTGTTATATGCGGGTTAGACGACGACTATAGGTGCTACGTAATTTATATAACTAATAACGCACCTAAAAAAAATTAATTCAAATATGACTTTATTGTCGATTAATACGCTAAAACCAAACATAACAATAAAAGTAATTTTCTTGCTAGCCTAATTTTTTTAAACACAAACCAAAAATATTAAATTTTTTCAAAATAATCTAATTTTTAAAATCATATTCTTTCTTTAAAAACATTTTGTTAGCATGGCAAGAAGTAAACAAAATATACAAAAATATTAAAGAAATATATAACCTCAGTAAGGCAAATATCACTATTCGGAACTACTGGTATAGAAAAATGTCTTTAAATTGGCAACAATAGACAAGAGAGAAGAAATTCTTATCTTGGTCTATGAATTCGCGTTTTAAGCGAGATTTTTTTTGTCTCAAACGACTGAAATTTTGTCGCGTATTAAGCGGAATCATGTAATAACCTTTTACATATTAAACCTGATATTTTTGCATTAAACTTATGGTCGATGTTCAAGGGACCGTAAATAAACCGCGTATTAACCGTGAGAGTCTTAACCGGGTCCAATTGTGTATATATGCGGTATACTGTGCGGTATGCTGTGTGTAACACATTTTTTTTTTCTCTTTCAGGAAAAGATGTCACATTTAACATAGAACGTGCAGTTTCATTTAATGGATTTTAAATTAGCTACAAAGTTACTTTTGACAAAAAAAAATGAAGTTTTGATTACATTTTTTTGCGGAAGACATTTTTCCAGATGAATTTTTTTATCAGAATTTTTTTTTTCATCATTTATAAGTTATTTGTATGCTTTTGCATTTTAGCGGTCCGATTTTCAATTTTCATACAAAATATAATACGTTTCGTTCTCTGCTCTGAAACCTTAATTAGAAGTATATATTTACAATTTAAATATCAATCGCCATATTAAAGATTTATGGGCACGAAGCGTACAAGGCCTCGTTATAATAATTGCCGTATTAAAACTCAACGGATGCGAATCGCACAGGCCCTGTTTTAGTGGGGCACCCGTTATGTAATTGTCGTTTATGGACGATAAGTGCACGGGATTCCGTTATAGCGATTGTCGTTTTAACGATTTATGAGCGCGAATTCATTGGGCTCATAATTTTTTTAATATTTATTGAAATTACATAAATCTCTAATATATTTAAGCCATACTTCAAGCTTTATAAAATATAAAAATAAACGGCTATGATGTCATACACTCACGCACAGTTTTTTTTAAAAATCGGTTATAGAAAGGAAAAAACTCGCCAAATTTAGGGAATTTTTTTCTTTAATGGCAACCTAGCCATTGTATTAAGTTATTCGTTTGGCGTGGTCTTGAAAATGTTTGGCGCGATCTTGAAAATCGCGCCAACCAAAAAGTCGCCAAACTTATGTTTATATGTTTGCGTGAGTGTAAAGCATCTGTTCCAAATAAACATTTATAATATAATATAATTTTTAAAAAATACAGTTTAGTTAATATTACAAAATATTTTCTCGTGGTGTATCACAATTAGCACGATAACTTAGCTTAGAATGGATATATGAACATAAAACTTATGCTAAAATGAGCTCTAAACTATATTTTGTAGAATGAATTAAGGATATACAAATTCTTTGAGAGAAACTATTTTAAAAATTTAATTAAATTTGAAAACTAGAAAAAAAATTGAAAAAAATAATTAATTAATCATTTAAACTATAATGAAAATGTTTAACTATCTCAATAATATTAATCCATTCTATAAAAGATAGTTTGGAAGTCATTTTAACATAAGTTGTACATTGCAAAAATAAATTGTTGATTCTACACTATAATATTGGCACCCCAGCTGTCAGTATTATACCGTAAAATTAACAGTAATAAACAGTAAAGTAATATGTAATACACTGCCGCGCGCCAGTATTATACCGTAAAATTAACAGTAATAAACAGTAAAATAAGCAGTAATACACTACCGCGCATGCGCGACAGTGTATTACTGCTTATACAAAACTGCTATATACTAACTGCCATATATTATACAAAACTGCTTATATAACTGCTTATACAAACAAAAATAGTTTTGACTATCAGATTACATGAAAAGTAATAGTTATTACACTTTACAATAATCATTATTTTATTTTTCGAATTGTATCTTATGTATATATATATATTTTTTTTAAGAACGAGGTACACGTTATACGGGAAATATACCTAAAACTAGCAAAATGAAGTCTTAGGTACGCATTATACGCCAGAACATACTATTATTCTAAAACCAGCAATCGATGTATTGTTGATTTTTCCTGCGTGCAATTTTAACAAGTTTATAGCATAATTGGGCGGATAACAACCGGTCAAGCGACATTAATAAAAATGCTCTAAGTCATTCAAACTTTTTGTAGTATGTGACGGCATGCTAAAAGCGTCATTAAAGCGCACATTCATTCATACCTTCTTAGATAATATCATTCACTTTGGAAAAGATTTAATAAGAGAGACGGGTTACACTTAGAATGCTGATCGAGTTTTTACTCTAAGGAATAACTTCACTTCAAAACAAAGCAATTAAAAAAGTAAAAACAAAGTGACTAAAATATGTTGTTTTTAATAAAACCTCAGGTGTTGGATGTGCCAGTGTCCTAAGCTAAACCCTTGTGGACGTCAACGACATGCTTGCGTTTATTAAGAATTCTACGACATACCGCAATTTTTTTAACTCAAAATTAACATAATAATATTTGAATGAGGTGTGTGTGTGTGTGTGTGTGTGTGATTATTAAAAAAGAAATAACATTATAAAAAAAAACTATAAAATATTTCATTTTCTTAATAAAACTTTCTAATAATTTTGAATTCCTAAAATAATATTTGTGCCTTTTTGAAGTGGCTTTTCACAAAATATTTGATTGGTGCGAAAAATCGACAAAGAAATTTTAATAGCACGGGATAGTTTCAAGTGACAAAAATTGCCGCGACTCGTCAGTTTTCGAAGCATTTCATTGACTGTTCTAACCGACATTGGTCCTATTTCGCTTCGAGGAAAACTACAGGCGACAAAATTGCTCCGACAATAAAAAGTTGCCTGTTTTTCGGCCAACTCTTTTGAAGCCATGGGTTTAACATGGTGTCCCCAAAAGTAGCGGCAACTTTGATGCCTCGTGTTAGAGCACATTTAGTTCTCAATAAAAAAGAAAAATATATACAAAGTGTATGTGTGTGTGATTTTTTACTTTTATTTTCATCTTTTAATGAATATTCCAGTTCTCATAAATAAAATATTGAGAAAGAGAGTAAAATATATATATATATATATATATATATATATATATATTATTGATTAAAAAAGCAAAAACTCTCATTTTTTTCACATAAGTAATTACTGTTGCACTTCTTCATGGAATTTCAGTAGATTTAATAGATTATTTGAGATATGTAGTTTGTGATGGTCGGTATTGTTTTATTAAATCAAACCTTTGCAATTCATTTTGGCACCTGGCTTTTATTGTCTTTATATTTACACTAGCTGTTACCCGTGACTTCGTTCACGCAACATTAAAAGAAGAATAAATACATCAATTAAGCAAAATATTTTACTCTCAATAATTAAAAACGTTAATAATTAACTAACTATTTATCACATTTCATAGGAGACAATAAGGTATTTTTTATTATAGGGACCTTGACATATCTCAGTCTTAAAAAAGTGAAATTTTGTGCCAAATAATCATGAAAACGAAATTGCAACCAATGCAAAAAGGAGGGCCAAATGAAATCGTGGAAATAGACGAATTGGGTAAAAACAAATGTCAATTTTACCTGATAAGCAATTTTACTTTTAACGCCTTTGTGAAAACGTTTTAACAATCCTTCAAAAAAAAAAAACATTAATTAGAAATAGTTTATGTTTTTTCTTTAAATTCAATTCTGCCTCCTTGGTTTAATATATAGTTGAGACAAATCTTGTTTTCTAAATGACAGTATATATTGGCAGGCAATTTTTGTTCTCCAGAATAAATTGATTCATGAAGTTTGAATATGTGAAAATACGTTTGTATTTTTCGAATAATTTAATGAAATCAATATTTTGTTTTCACCATCTATTCAAAGTGAAAATAAAATTTGTTTTTCAGTTTTAATGAGAAAATGGTGTAAAAAATATACTGATCTGTTTTATTTCTCCTTTTTTATACACAAATATGGAGTAAGTTAGTTTCCGTTTTTAGAGAAACTTCGTTAAAAAAAAAGAAAAAATGGAATTTAATTTAATTTTTTTAATTTTGAGAGTTTGTGTGACATCCTCGGATCAATTATAACCGGTATTCGCTAAACAGGTAGTAAACTAACGGTAGTAAATCGCGTTGCGTTCGATAGTCTAGGAGTAGTTGCGAAATACAAACACACGGTCAGATTTTAATATGATAGATTCGTGATCATTTTCCTTTTCTTAAAATTATGATGTGATTTTTAGCAGAAAACTCGGATACTCATGCGGAACGAAATAACGAAATAACGGATACTCATGCTTAATAATCAGTATAGATAACAAAACATTTAATTTTTTTGTTATAAATATGGCGTGAAACTCATCTACTTTCTATACTTATTGATCCTTGTATTATCAATGTAAGGAATTGATTCACACTCATTTTAAAACATATTGGAAAATTCTCGTTTTATTTCAAATATAACGTCTTATTTTTCCCCAGAGAAATCCCTTTTTAATGACATAATTCTTGTTAATTTTCTGTTCCTGATCAATTAATTTCAATACTGGCATAGGGAAAATTATGTTACTTTAACGAAATAATATTAAATATTTAGGTTTTATCAACAAATATTGGAACTATTAACATTCGTCATTTTTTTTTTTTTTTTTTTTTTTTTAGGTAATCGAGTTATTTCTTTTAGTTTTAAGAATGAAATCACTGTTTCTCGCTATCCATGACATCATTTACGACATGGATAATTTTGCGGAGCATATTATTGACATTTGCTAACCATTTTCTTTTGAAACTTCTTTTTACTTTTTAAAAATTTGAATAAAAAATACGGTATAGTTATATTAGCCGTGCGCAGACGGTAAAACGGCAAGTATTGTTACCATACAAAAGAAAAAAAAAAGTGAAGAAAAAACCCAAGATAATTTTATTTCACCAATCAAAGCATATCCGCTTTATTTTCGATAAATGACGTTATATTCGCCTGTTTCCTATGGTTACGCATATTGAAACCTTGTATTATCAAAAACTAAAAAAAGTACGTTTTTTTTTCTAATAATATTATTTAATCTTCTTCTTAATTCTTTAATTTTTTTTATTTTATTTTCATTTTTCCCGTGAAAATTTTTCAATTGAAACTAAATTGTTGAGTAAAAATTATTATTCCGGGTTTTGAATTTGTTTTGGCAACGATAAAGTATTAGTAACGGTAAAGTAAGTTTAACCATTTTAAAATGCTATACGAAAAAATGTCCATTTATTCTTTATAAAAATAACGAAATTTTGAATTATTAAGAAAAATATTTGAATAAAATAAACAAAAACCAGCCTATGTTCATTCGAGGGTTATAATCAGCCTATATGCAAAGATACAAGATCATTAAATGCTCCATTTTGACGCTGGCTTCAGCCTAATATTTGCACACAATCAGATTTATAATAGTATTAGGATAGTCCTTTTGGTAATTCAGGCCCATCTTGTTGTCTGAAGAGTCAGGGAGTTAGTCGATTAACAACTTATTATACCAAAAAGATCCGCCCTTCAGCTTGTAAGTCGGTTTTGTTCCCGAACTTCTTAATTCATGCACTAGGGGCCTAGGGTGGAGAAAAGGTGTTAATTTCTTGACTGCATTAATAGCTTTTCATTGATATATGGTCAGATGAATCTGGCTATGTTTTTACAAGCCTAGAAACCACAATCAACTGCAAGTTGCGTTTACGTTTGCCCAGTTTAATTTAAAGCTAGGTAGAATTTGTAATCTGAAATTAATAATTGTTACGGCGAAAAACAAGCTACCAAAGACAAATTCAGAATTAAGAGCCTACACTAGTCACGCGAAGAAACGCTCAAGCTAATGTTAAGTCTATGGGAAGGTTCTTGCGCGATTTCTCGCTCGCATTTTAATATTTTTAAATATTTTTTTTTGCATAGGATAGCTGACGTCGATCTCTAACGTTGTTAGTTTTTACTTTTTCGATTTTGGTTCCAGTTTTTTTTTTTTTATATAAGGGTACTTTCACTTTCAGAACCGGTTCCAACCGATTCCAAAATTTAAAATCTCCGCTTATAAAGAAAAACTGTAACCAAAATCAAAAAAGTAAAAACTAAAAACGTTAGAGATCAACCTCAGCTGTCCTAAGCAAAAAAAAAAAAAAAAAAAAAAAATTTAAAGTATTAAAATGCGAGCGAGAAATCGCGCAAGAACCTTCCCATAGACTTAACATTAGCTTGAGCGTTTCTTTGCGTGACTAGCGTAGGTTCTTAAGTATTAGATTTGAGACTTGGAAACATTTAGGAAAATACTTTCGAAACTTAATTTAAATTTTTATTTAAAAAAGTGGGATTTTTTAGAAATTACATTTCATTTATGTACATTTTTTCTTCTTTGTGTTATAGACAATCTAATATATAAAAATGAAAATTTGTCTGTCTGTCTGTCTGTATTTCTATACAAATCTAAAGTTTAGAAAGGAGAATCGTGAAATTTTACGTAAAGACGTATTAAAATACAGTCGAGGCAACTAAAGTAATCCGAAATCGAAATAATCTATATATTTAAAATGCTAAGCGATTTCTTTCGACAATCCGTGAGAACAAACTACTGCATCAAATTACATCATTCTTTTTTTAAATGAAAGATATTTGGACACAGATTTGTTATCGTGCATTCGTTTGTTCAAAAATTTAATTAATTAACCGTAATTTTCAATTAAACTTTTACTTCTGCTAATGACGTCATAATCGGATAACGCCTACTGTTGCGAAGCACAGAGTTTATTCTCTAAACTCTGTGGTTGAATAAAAGAGAAATAATAAATATTAAAAGCACGGGGTTTTTAGGCCAAATTTGTTAATTTGCAAGTTAAATTTCGGTAAAAATACTTATCCGCGTGTTTTATAAGCGAATAAAAATTCATATTTATTGTGACGTCACGGGAATATTGTCCATTGGGTTTATTTTATCATTATGCCTTATAACTTTGTTGATGCCATTTTTTCATTACAATTAAATACAAAATATATTTATATTTGTGTGCATGGCGTTTAAGCATTAATGTAAGGTATATGAAGTACGTGTGAAAAGTTTGCGCCGGTGAAAATGACGTTATGCTTTATGCTTAGCTTGAAGTGCATTTCAACATTGATAAAACTAAAGAGAAAAATGTATATGATTGTGTTAACATGACATAATTTTACTGATTTTTGAATTCATAATTATAAAGATTAGAATTGGAGCCGTCATTGATTTCTTCATCTTGATTGCATACCTTGATTACATGTTACCAATTGCTTTTTTTTTTAATTATAGGATAGAAGATTTCCTTTTTTAATTAAAAAAAAATCACAAAAGTAAAGGATTTCACTAAATTTAAAGTTATTAAAAATAGTGTTATGGCAGAAAAAAATCTTGAAATAATGATTGTATTTTTAGCTAGAATAAACAATGTAAGACTAATATTTCATAGGAATTATTTTGGTAGATTTATTATAAGTTCATTTAACAGTTCCTTATTAGCGCAAAGTCCTAATTCTTTCACTGTGAATTTCTCTTTCGATGTCAAAAAATGTTTTTCCCCTTTTGGACGCCAGCCAAAATACAGTGGCAATTTTTAGAAATGTACAACAGTTGTGACAACAAAGGCGCTATCGCTTTAGCTTTCATCGCGTTTACATCACTTCGAAATACTACAAATTTCTATTTTTTACTACATTTTACAATTTTAATTCTTACATCATCAATTAGAAAAAAAAAAATTAGCTTTCGATTGAAATTTATTTGAAAACTGCCGATTAATTTAACGACTTTTTAAATAATTTTCAAGCATGAAAAGTTTTTCAATTCTATCTTATCAATGACCACCAGTTTACTTCAATAATGTAAAATAGCCCCTGGGAAAGTTGCCACAATTGAAAATAGATTTCCCTAACCATCATAAAAAGTGAATAATAATTTAAAAAAAAAAAAAAAAGAAAAAAAAAGTGATAAATCATAAGATCAGATTATCCATAAGATAGAACATTTTGGCGCTAAACAAAAATCTGTCAGGGGAAAAAAAACAGAAAAAAAGACTATTTTTAGTTTATGTTGAACATAAAATTGATATGTTGAATTCGTCGATGAATATGTTCCATCAGATATCAGGATATGCTAGGAATTGCATTTTTTTTTATATTTTTACATTTGCCAACTGTATAAGAGGAAAAATATCCCCGACTGTGATGGAAAAGGGATAATCATCCTGATTATGTCAAGGAACCGAAGAAACCATACAAATAAATTACACTTGAAAACATTAAAAATCTCCCTCATCTGCAGATAGATTTATTACTGTAAAAAACTTCTTAATCTTTGCATAAAAATTGATTAGCTTAAAACAATGGATGCCTTTTAGAAGATATGGATTTGAAACGAACAATGATTAAAGAGGACATTTTGAAACTTTTAATTTAATCATTTTAAAACCTTTTTAACGACGAATTTCGACGGTGCTTTTGGGCAGATGCAATGCACATGCGCATAGGAGTTCATTCGGTTGCATTATCACAGGGGGGGGGGGGAGATGTGTGCTTTATTTACTATGTTCTGTTATTTACTGAATATGATATGAACGTAGAAATATACTATTTGTATATACTTCATAGGTCCATGAATATTTTTTCTTGCCGTGGGGAATATGGTGGTAATGTCAAACTGATTTGCATTACACAGTTATTTACGGATTGTTTGTTTGGAGTTTGCATCGGAAATAGTACCGTATTTGACTGGGGAAAAAAATTAAAATAAAATATTTGAAAGACTGTTTTATACGCACGCCTTCATAAATAATAAAGAAGCTTATTTTACTGATATTGTTATAGTATTTTTTTTGCGTAAAGTTTTGACGGGTTCCATCTAGTTTATAGTTAATTTTTAATTAATAAAAACCACCAATCTAACAGCAATTTCCTATCAAATTTAAGCATTTTTCGTTTTAGCAGCTGCTAACAATTAAAAATTCACAATAAAATTTTTACCACAACAATTAATTTTCTATTGAAAGATTTCCACATGAAAAATGAAAATGAAATAAGAAGTTTCAACAATTAAAAAAATTGTGGAATATGATGTCAAATTGTAAGTATAACAAAAATTTTAAAAGATTTCTCAATAATACAAGGATTATAAATAGGAGTAAGTACAGAAAGCCGGTGAATATGACGTCAGCAGGTGAATATATAACGTCATATAAGTTTGGGGAACATATTGAAACATGATAAAAACCCGTTTATGAAAATATTGGTATATTTTAACATTTTGAGGTTATCTGAATTTGGTTTCGCCATTTTTAAATCTATTCCACGTACGTATGAGTGTATATTTGTATTTCCACAATGGTTTAGGTCCCCAGTGCTCATTTTTAGTGAAGAACTGAAATACAGATTTCAGATTTTTTAAAAAAAATAAAATTCATCGAATTTTTGTATTAGCCATTTTTTTATCATGAAAAACTTATTTAAATAACAAAATACTATGAAACAACTTTTTAGCTAAAGGTTTGAATCCCGGTCTCAATGCGGACCACAGATTATTTACTAAGTAAGTAGGGAATCTGTCGTCCAGTTTAAATGAAAAAAAAATGTGAAAATTACGCAAATTAAAACTCAAAATAAAAACGTTACTTTCTTAGAATGACAACACATGTGCTTCATTTACATACAAAGTTACATTTGAAAGAATCATAGCAGTTGGGAATTTTCAGATTTTATTGCTCCTACGATGAATGGAAGCTAGCTGATTTCTGATGAGTATTTATATAAATATGATAAATATTTATATAAATTTATATATATGAGTATATATATAAATTTATATATCTTTATATTGGGTTTTCATTTGATTCATGCGTATAATATTTCGCATGCTTCTTTTATTGTATTTTTATACTGCATGTTTAATTTTGAACTTGATTTTTTTATACAAACATTCTTAATATCACGGACAAAACCGGGCACTTCAGCTAGTATGTAAATAAATAATATTTAACCTGGTCAACCATAATGTTTAAAGATAGTTTCAAAGCGTCAGTAAATATTAAAATTTCGCCTCTTGAAGATAATCATAGAAAAGAAAATGTTCAAAAGTTCAGTGAATATATATGAATTGTCCTTCTTTTTATTCTAAGTATCCTCTAACTATACTTACCCACGTTTTCAATAGAGTAAAGTTGAAGGGATTTGTGAAAATTAAATTTATCATCAACAAAACAGGTGAGATGTAAATTGAGTAAATTAAAATTTTAAAAGTGGTAAAATATGTCACATAATTCATCGCGACACAGATGAGACAGATGTAATTTTTATAATAAATGAAAAGTACTGTGTATAGAAAGCAAATATATTAATAACAAACTGAATATATTGATAATAAATTTATGTTCCTGCGCTTTATTTTAAAGTATCGCACAAAGAATTCACGTATTTCCATGTATTTTTCTATTTGTTTCTATACGCATTTCTATGTGTTATAATCTTTTATGTTCAGTTAAAGAATAAATTGATCTTATATATATATATATAATACTAATGTAATGATTTAATAAAACAAATTTATGAAACTTTTTTTTTTAACGCTTAAATCCGGGTTTGTATAATGCTGATCGTAATACAATTGTAGTATATAGTCACAAATAGCTTGATTTTTAAATTCCTACTATTAGCTCACACTCTCTCTATATATATCTTGTTGGAATTTTCAATCGTTAATAAAATATTTTCTATTCATCCATTCAAGTTCAAATAAAAATTTTTAAACTTGTACTGGATGACAATTGATGTTAATACAGTTTTTTCAAATATTAATTAATTAATTAAATTAAATTAATTAATTTTAATTTTTATATGGGAGAAAAAAATTCTCCCATTGTTTTCATAAATGAAATGAAAGATTTATCTCAAATGAGTGATGCCAACAAAAAATAAAATACCGCAACGATGATTATAAAATAATGTTCAATAAAGATAACGTGGGACATCAATGCTGCACGGGTTTATTTTATATATTTATGATTAAAAAGTAGGAATTGACTTTAAAAAAAAAATGTTTTTATATTACTTGTTATTAAAGATGATGTGTATAGCCCTGAAAGTTATTTTACAGGGGCACACAATATAAATCGATTACACTACTGTCTATGGGCAGTAATTGTATAAAATATTTTATGTAATTAGGCCATTGCATCATTTTGAAACTCTACAAAATTTGTATATGTTACTGAGGCTTATTACGGCATTTTCTCTATTGAAAATATGGAGTGTAACATTTGTAAGTTCGTTTATAGGGCAACACAAAAGAATTCAGGCGCACTTCTTTCTATGATTTTTATCCAAATTATGATACTTCATGTATTTGTACATATATGTTATCTGTGTCTTCATCTATTTTTTTTTTTTATGCAGTTTAAATTCCCTTCCCAGGAACAAATTTCGCTCACATCTACAAAATTATTTTCAGACATGGTCAAATTTATGTTTTGTTACAAAAATTCGCATGATAGTTTTTTTTACGCTGTTGGCGCCCCTGGTGGAAAATTGCATAACTAAAATTTTAGATTTTTTTTTTTTGTTTTTTTAACAGTATAAAGCCGTACTCAAGTTTAAAATAGGTTTCACAGATTAAACATAATTTAAATTTTTTATAGCATATCCTAATGCCGGAAAATATGGTAACTAAATTTAGATAACATTGATTTTTTACTTTCTTTAATAAATATTCAGAATAAGCTTCTGTCATGGTCTAATTTATGTTTTCATAAAAATAAAAAAAAAATCCTTGATAGATTTCATTATTTTGGTACGCCTTTAGTTAATCATAAAAATAACTTCAGTGTTACATTAATAAACAAAACTTAAGCAACAAAACTCAAAAAACAAAGGCGCAGAGAAATATTAAACAAGATTGAAGTTTTATCTATTAATTATAAAAAAGTAATATGTAAGCATTTTATACAGATTTTTTGGAATATTAATGAGTTTTTTTTTTCATAAGGCGCAGTATTCCAATGCACCTCCTATTATGTAAATGTAAAATGTATAATCGTAAATACACATCGTACATATTCAAGGAAATAATGATGGACAAATAGAAAAAGAAAAAAAAACATAATAAAATTCTCTATGGCACATTTTAAAATCTTCATGTTGGAGATATCAGCGAAAAAACAAGATGTATACATAAATCATCTTCACAGAAATAAAAATACACCGATAGGAGCGCTTACGATAAAGTAATTTCAACAAGCTATTTCTCAGTAACACTAAAACTTAATTGAAACTGAGTGATAATGGCGCTTTTAAAATTAATAAAAACAAATCTCGATGATAAGACGCTCTTGTGGATAACTCATGTTGTGCAACAAATCAATACAAATCAATAGATAAAGATTATTTCCCAAAACAAATTTTATGTAAACAGATACACATGTGTGGAAAGAAGCCTTCACATTTTTAAACTGCAGAAAATTTTTAAACTGCACATTTTAACGTCACTCTTTTTCTTGTGAGTTTTAAGATAAAAATTAGTTTATCAATAATGCGTAAATGAGTTATTCTTACTTTTTTCATTTCCTTTTCTTCTAGTAAAGAGGCCATAAATTAACTTTGAAATTGTAAACAAAGTCGGATGAAATGCAGTTAATGAATCTTTCTGAATTCTTTATGTTCATTTGTATGACATTTCATCCACATCCTCTAGAAAATCGAAGAACGACGAATGCAATTAAAGCCACGAGTATAAAAGGTGTAATCACAATTTTATCAAAAACTGTTTTATTTTGTGGACGAAGATGTTATGAGGTAATCTATCATGCGGTAAAGCTAAAACATTTTTTTTCAAGGCAATAGCACTTAGACAAACATCTATACACTATTATATGCCACCAAAACAATTGAACAATAAACGAAACAAGAGTGACATATAGAGACTTTAGAGAAAACAAAAAATCAACTGTAAACAGGGAATACAATCAATTAGGCTGATGTTCTGAGGTCCTCATTAAGTTCCCCGGCCTCCCAATATCTGCCAGATATACTGTTACTTGATAGTGCGGGGCACAGTGGTAAATGCTGTGCATTCAAGATTACATCGTCTCCACAAATAGGGCAATTTGGGCTTTCGTAATTTTGGCTAAAACATTACGATTCTAATTATTCTTGAAAATAGGGGGACATTATTTTTTAATATTTAATATTTTTATATTTAATAATTTAAGTAATTATAATAATTTTTATTATTTAATAATGAAATGTTAATAAGTTTTTCTGACAAAGATTAGTACCAACTATTAGCATTTAAACGTATGCTACAAAGAAGAAAATAAATTTAAAAAAATTACAACAAAAATCTCTCACTTCAATTTTTACGAAATTAAATTTGATATACATAACACAAGTTCGCTTCAAAGTTAGAACGCTGATCTTCGCCTACATTCTATATCTTTGGTAATAATTTTAATATTTAGCCTGATAAAGGCAACTTTAAAATGATCACTTTCGACTAAAGTGATTTTGTTAAAGTACTTCTGAAATCCACAGAATTGTTGCTATTTTACTGTCAAAGTAGAGTAACAAAATTAACTATTCTTTATGAACCCTAAAATAATGTTAGTAAAACACTCTTGGAATTTCAAGAAAATTAATTATTCCTTTTAAACCTCTGGATAATGTAAGCCAAACCTTCTTAACCAGATTCCTAAAACGGGGAAAGGGGGGGGGGGGGGTAAATTTGACCCATGCCAAAATTTCAATCGTCGGAAAAAACGAAGAGTTTGTCTTTTTATACTTAGCATTTTTGTATAACATTTTAAATAAATAATCTTTTAAAATTTTATCAGAAAGTATAAGGTCTAAATTGATGCATGAATTTTTTTCAGATTTTTTTAAAAAATGAATTTTACTAGATTTTTAAAGAGCAGTGTCAATTACCCCCCCCCCCCCTTCTCCCTTTTCAATTTAAAATAAAGCGTTTTAGCTATAGGATTAAAATTTCTCTAAAATTAATCATTTCTTACAAACCTCTAAATAATGTTAGTAAGTCGTTTTTGAAATTTCTCTGAAATTAATCATTTTTTTAAAAAACTCTAGAATAATACATCTTTTTACTTCTTTCACTAAAATTGTGACAGAAAAATGGTGGTTTAACTTAAATTGACTGCAGTAACATTTATTTATTTATTATTTGTTTATTTATTTTTAGTTTAAGCAAAAAGGACGCCAAATGGTTGTTACCTTTGTATCTCATTTATTTAATAATATTTAAGAAAATAATAATAAAATCCCATATAGGATCACTTAAAAGGTAAGAGAACGATTTATGCATGCTTTCAATTATTTCTGATAATCGCACTTAAATTTGCCTCATTTAAAAAATAACCACTTTCGAAGGATGCGGCTTTTTAAATGCATTTCTGAAATTCTACAAAATTGTCCCTTACTTTTACCTCGGTTTATTTTTACTTTTTTCTGTCCATAATAGAAGGAAGTATTGTAATCGAATTTTTTTCGACTTCCGGTTTTCAACCGATTTACACGTTTTGGGGGTCAGAGATCCCAAAAAATATGTTTTTACAAAATGTTTGTCTGTCCGTCTGTCTGTCCTCATTGTATCATCGCAAAGTGTATGAAGATATGCATAGAATTGAACCAAATTTCATTTATAGGTTTTGACTATGGCCAGCAGGTCCCAATTGAATTCGGAGATATGCGACCGGAAGGCGGCGCTTTTTGTTCCATTTTCATTATCTATCATCGAAGAGTGTATGAAGTTATGCATAAAATTGAACCAAATTTTATGTATGTTTATGACCATTGCCTGCAGGTCCCACTTGAATTTGGGGCTATACCGCCGGAAGGGGGAGATATCCAGGTAACCCGGCGAATCACAAGCATCTGAGTACAACAGAATGACGAAATTTATTAATTTTATTGACGCTGTGATATTTCAAGCGAATTTTGAAGTATTAAAGCGTACGAGATAGAAGAAAATTTTGGGATTGGTACATCTGGCCAGTTACTTTTGTCTTAATTTTAATATTACCACAATTTAGGGTCACAATAACTAGAGTAACAAAATTAATAATTCTTTATAAACCCCAAAATAACTTTAGTAAAACGGCAATTTGATGGCACAAAGCATAAGCTGTTATTAGCATTTCTTTTTGGAATTTTACAAATATCTAAATCAAACGCGAAATTCAATATATGTTTTTCTTTTTTTCTTTTCTTTTTTTTTCTCTTTCATCTCTCTGATACATATACAACAAAAACAAATACTTCATCAGAAATCAATGACATTGAAACATACTACGCTGAAAAATAATAACACTTCAGCTGTGTGTCATTCGAAATCGGCTCAAGTTCCAAAAACTGGCAACTCCCTCCACACAAGACACTTTTGTGTTGTTCAACAATCCTCTATTGATTTCCACCGCAATTGAAGCGCATGCAGAATAATATTCATTCAACAAACGAAAAACTTATTTTCGTCTTACAAAGCAAATAGGACGATGGTCGGCTTGAGTATAAAATCAATACTTCTTAAGGATTCATATTTTGATCTCATTTCAAGAAGTTTTGCTTCAAGAGTCAATGGAGCTTACCTGTATAAATGGGACAGTCTATCTAATGTATTGTTAATAATATGACAATATTAGAATTTCTCACAATTATAAGTGTTAGTACAGACAATTAGCATACTTGCAAACCTTCCTTTATTCTTTTTAAGAGAATTAACATACACGTTGAAATAGAAAATTTAATTAACAAGAAAGGAAAATCACACGACAAGCATAGATTATGAAACACTCTCCAACACATTCAGAATACTGTAACGAAACTGCACCGTTTAATAAGGTGAAAGATGAGATCTAACAAACAATTTGGAAAACGCATAACACATTTCAAAACGTAATTTCAGTAATTACCATCTGTAGTTGGAAAAATATCCGAATTCTTTTGTGTAGTCCTATATATATATATTTATTTGATTTACAGATTTGCCTTATTACATAGTAGGCTAAAATTTGGTTCAGTTAAGAAACGCATAACACAGTTGAAAATTCTCCTTCAGCAATTTCCATCAATAAGTGGAAATGTATTCGAATTATTTTGTGCAGCCCTGTATATGATCAATAGAATTTATACACACAAAGTAATACGCTGAAATTTACTTAAACTTAAAAACTCATACCAAATTGTAAACACACTTCCAGCAATTATTGTTCATAGACAGTAAGTACTCTAACCGAACTCTTTTGTGTGTCTCTGTAAATAAACGATCAATAAACTCACACCCTATTCTATAGTAAGCAACTTGCAGGGCACCTTAGTGATTTATATCAATTTTGATATATGTGAAATTGTGTAATATCAGTAAAATACACTGCAAACGATTTTCTCCCCATAGACCATAATGTAACGGGATTCTTTTGAGTTCCCTTTAAATGCTACATACTTTATTTTTAATACCGAACATGCCATGGTAAACCTCAATAACATATATCAATGACATGGCAATCCAGTATACTTACTGGAGTTAGAGCATGGACAGACAAACTGAATTCGTAAATACTTTTCAATTATTTTGGAGTTAATAAATGAAATCAAATAAGTACCACATAGAAACAAGACATATTTAAATAGTTCATTAAATAAATTTTCTGCTGCTTCCATGTATGTTTTCTCTCCAACAATAGAATAGGTAATTATGGTTTAGGAATGATAATACTCGTACACGTAAAAGAAAAAAATCCATAGAAATTCAGGAATGTGTTTATTCAGTCAAAAATACAGGGGGACTCCCTCCAAGCCGAACTCGGATGTTCTTTCATAGCTTTAACAGTAATGAGATATTGTACCAATGTTTTCAATAACCTTACTTAACTTTTTTTGAAAATCTGACAGCAAGAAGAGAATTTCTGATAATGGCGAGTATTCGGATACAAACAACACTGAGCTACGTGCTTCAAAATGTAGCTTCAATGTAGCTAACAGTACGTACGATGTCACTGACCAAACTATATAACACGTTTTCAGTGCTTTCCTTTACGTCATCACATTTGACAGAAAACAAAGTTAGTCTGTTAAAAATATTGACGTACAAAAACTGCTTGCTTGTGTGTGTAGTAACACATTTTAATGTTTGTCCCATTTTTTCTTTCTTTAAGAAGAAGAAGAGGTGGAAAATAACATCTTAGTAAGATCATTTCGAAGATAAGTCCAAGTTATACGCCTGCTTTCTATATTTAAGATTATCGTACTTACATTTGCCTGATTTTAAAAATAATCATTTTCGAAAGAAATGTATTTTTAAAAGTATTTTTGAAGTTCAACAAAGTTGTTATTTACTTTTACACTGTTTTTCATTGTCACAGAGTAACAAATTGAATTATTACTTATAAACCACAAAATAATATAATTAAAACAATTATTGCATTGGTGCATTGTACAACTTGTTATACCTTTCATTAAGAAGTTTCACAACTATACGAATCAAAAACAAAATTCAGTATATCTTTTCCCCCTTTGATACATTTACAACAGCAAATACTTCATCAGGAATCAATGATATTCAGGCATACTATGCTGAAAAATACTAACACTCCAGCTGTGGTCATTCGACATTTACTCAAATTTCAAGAACCGGCAACTCCCTCAACACAGAACACTTTTGTGTCGCTAAACAATCCGCTATTGATTTCCATCGCACTGAAGCGCATGCAGAATAACATTCATCCAACAAACTCTAAAAAACTTATTTTCATCTTATAAAGCAAATAGGACTTAAGCATGAATCAATACTTCTTAAAGATACATATTTTGATCTCATTTGAAGAAGTTTCTCTCCAGGATAGATTTTAAGTGAAAATTAAAGTCCTTCCGGCTCAGTCGGAAGAGTAGGTTGATGACGTTGATGTCATTATTTTTAACACTTTCCAACTTTTGAAAAGTGTTTATGACTTCGGTTTGTCTGGCCGTCTGCCGTATGTCCGTCTGTCCGTGCTCTAACTCGCGTAAATATACGTGGATTTTGCCCTGAAATTTTTTTATGTTATTGTCGTTTACTATAGCATGTTCCCTATTTCAACTGAAATGCGTAGCACTTATAGTTTTTTGCAGGCATAGTCAAAAGTTTTCTGTTACATTACAGTCAATGGGGAATAATCGTTTCAAGCGCATTTTGATGATGTTACGCCCTTTAAGACATGATGTAATTGATATATAATTATGAAGCGCATTAAAACATGCTTTTTGTAGAATATGGTGTGCAAAGAATTTATTATTGATTTACAGGGTCAAACAAAAGCATTCTCTTACACATTGTTCTATGGGGAAAAATCGTTTGCAGTGTAACTTAGTGATATTTCGCTATTTTTAACATAATGGAAATTACAGTCACCTCTCACTTATGCGCGTTTGAAGGGACTGACTTAAAATCGCGCATAACTGAGAACCGCGCATAACTGAGAGGACGTTGTATGTAGTAATTCCTTATACACATTATTCGAAAGAAAAACATATTGAAATATAAGAATTATGATTAATGATATTTTATAAAATAAATGGGGTGTAATATTAGTATAGTGTACTAATATATATATATATATATATATATATCCTTACACTTTCACTATAAAATTTAGTTTAAAAAATACAATAAAGTAAATTTTTTTCATTTGACATAGAAGATGATATACTTACATAAAAAAAAATGCCAATTAGTCCTCTTTTAAGAAGTCATCAATGGTAGTTTGTTTTTGTTTAGGCCGCGTTTGTACAACGACCTTTTCTAATGCATTAAAGTGTGTCATTGTATTTGATGCTATATCAGCATTTTGTAGGTAACATCTCAAAGTGTCCAGGGCTCCTAAAGCAGTAGCATAAGATGGGACAATTACAGTATCAGTTTCATCATTATCATCATCATCTCCTTCTCTTTCAGCTGTCACATCATCAAACACAGTTTCAATATCTCTAATTGCCGTTGATGTTAAGTTTTCATCAACACTGACGAAAACTTGAAAAGAAAGAGAATCTTGGCTTATTCTATTCCATTCTTCTTCGTCTATGTTAAAATCATTGCTGTTGTTTTCATTTTCCTGTAATGGAATATCTTCAGCATTATTTGAATGAAAAATACCCGCTTTCCTAAAGCAGTTAGAAATTGTCATGGCTGTTAAGTTATTCCAAGAGGAAACCAACATATGCATGGCATCCAGAATCGAAATTTTCTTGAATTCCTTTTTCTGCTCTAGTGATATAAACATTCTTCGCACCAAATCTTTCCTATACTGCGCTTTAACTGACCTTATTATACCGAGATCTAAGGGCTGGAGTCTGCTAGTACAGTTAGCAGGGAAAAATATAACTCGTGCATGTGTCAGCAATGGGAGATATGAAGGATGGGCGGGACACTGATCCATAAATAAAAAAACTTTCTTTTTTTTTTTAGCCATCTTCATATCGAATTCCTTCAAAAAGTCTAAAAAAAAATTTCGATGTCATCCAGGCTTTGGTGCTATTTACGTAAGAGCATGGCAATTTCTTGACATTTTTTAAACATCGTGGATTCTTGGATTTACCAATCACTATTGGCGGTAACTTTTCTAATCCGTCCCCATTGCAACATAAAAGCACAGTCAGTCTTTCTTTGCTGTGTTTGCCACCATGGCATGTTTCTCCCTTAAAATCCATCGTTTTGTTTGGTAAAAGACGATAAAATAAGCCTGTTTCATCTCAGTTAAAAATGTTCTTAAGATCAAAGTTTTGAATTAAATTTGGAAGGTCTGCGATCCATTCATCAGCAGTTGAATCTGAAACGGCTGCGCTTTCACCACTCAGACAATGATTTGTTAAACTGTGTCTTTTTTTAAGTTTTTCTAACCATCCCGAAGAAGCTGAAAAATTTTCGATTCCCATTTTGGATGACAAAGTGAGTGCCTTTTCTTTAAATAACTCACCGCTAATGGGTAAATTAGAAGCTCTCATTTCTCTGAACCACTGAATTAAAGTGGTTTCTAAAATCTCAAATTTTCCATTCTGAATTCTTGATCGTTTCTTCGCTTGTGCAGAATATTCACTATTAATTTTTTTGATCGAGTCCTTGTTCTTTAAAATCCCTCTGAGTGTTGATTCTGGCAAATCGAATTTTCGAGCTAAATTTATTTTTGACAGTCTAGGATAATTTTCTGCTGCTTTTATAACTTCCATTTTGAACGAAATTGTTAACTTTCTTTTGCTCATTTTTATTGCAAAAAAAAAAAAAAAAAAGAAAGAATCTAGATGCTACCGTAAAGGCAAGGACGAAATGTAACACGCAGGTGACTTGATAAAATTAAAACAGAAAGAAAAGAAACAACCATTAGAACTGAGGGGGTGAGTGTAAAGTCGAACTGTAACATCCTCTCCACCCTCTCCACCCCGCTTTTCGGTACGGTCTTTTGACCTTGACAGGTGCAGAAAATTATTTATCGATTTAAAAAAAATGTGAATTGCGTTGTCATTTCCGCGCATAACTGAGAGAGAAAATTCAAAGTGGCGCTTATAAGTGAGAGATCTATAGCATTATTTTCCTATTCCTCGTGCCGGGACCTTACGAAATTCGCGTATAACTGAGAGACGCGTATAACTGAGACGCGCATAAGTGAGAGATGACTGTATATGCATTACTGAGGTTCACTATAAATTCCTCTCTTGAAAGTGCGGTGTGCATTGCGTTTATTTACAAGGACATACAAAAGATATCGGCTACAGTAGAAGCGCGATATTTACAGTCTATGTGTGATAAGTGCGCGCTTTCAATTTTGGTTTGCGTTTTTAAGTTTAAAACTATTTTTTTTTTTCATACAGCGTCTGTGTTTATAAACTCGGCTGATGATATACAGGACTACACAAGGGAATTCGTAAATATTACAGAATATGGGAGTGAATTTCTTAAGTGTTAGTTTTCAATTGCGTTACGCATTTTCCTGCTGAACTTTATTTAGTAGACACATAGAAATTTGTGGAACATAAATAAATTCATATACAGGGCTACGCAAAGAAAATGATGCATTGTCGTTTATGGTTGATAATTGCTGCGAGTGAGTTTTAAGTTGCCTTTTAGCTTAATATGTGGTATGTACAAAAGTCTTCAGATAATATACAAGGCTGTACAAAAGATTTTGAGTGCAGTTCCATCGATTGGCGAAAATGGCTAAATGCGAATATTCTAACTGAACTACATTTCATCATGTTATATATCCAAATCTATTGATCATATACAGGGCTGCGCAAAATAATTCGATTACTTTTTTGACACTGAAAGGTAATTTCGAAAACTGTATTTTTGAATGTGTTATATGTTTTCTAAACTGTTTACTTACATATCTTCTCTCACCTTATTTAACGGTGAAGTTTAGTTACAGTTTTCTGGATATGTTGGAAAGTGTTTCATAATCTATGCTGGACGCATGATTTTTTGTTCTTATTTATTTTATTTTAAGGTACATACATCAGATTTAATACAAATTAAACAAATCGGTCTCATTCCTTTTAGTTCATTATTTTGGTTTGCAAGGAAATTTTAAATGGGACTTACCAAATGTAATTGAATATTTTTGAGGCAATTATATCAAAAATGTTAAAAATTTGTTGAAATCATAGTTTACAAAAACTGCCCGCAGGCTGCAATATAACCCAAACCATTCAATGAATGCTATAGAAAACTTTTCTGAGACCCTGTAAACGAAATATAACCAGCAACATATTTTATTAACGAATCCATCCAAGATACTAACACAATGAATGTACTGTCCCAATTAGGTTCGAATTGGTTCAGTATTTCGGACGTTATCGTGACGACCATGACGATATTTGGAATGAGTATAAAATCAATATTTCTTAAGGATACATATTTTAATCTCATTTGAAGAAGTTTCGCTTCAAAAGTCAATAGAACTTTTCTGTGAAAATGGCACAGACGAAAATATTGTTAATGTGAAAATCTTAATGATATTACAATGCAGGGTGTTTCGCAGTTATTTGTACAAACGTTTACGGATGATAATACATATCAAGATAAACAATTTTTGTAGGGTAGTGTTTTAGGTAGCTTTCAATACAAAAAAGTATAAAGCTACCTATTGCAGCCGTTCGGAGGAAAGCAGTTCCGGAAAATTTCGACATATTTTCACCGATCATGACCCCCAGACCCCAAAACCACCCTCCATTCAAATGTTGATTTATATATATATATATATATATATATATATATCTGACCTATGTCATACGATAACGCTCGTATTTATAAATCAATTTTGATGAAACTAATTGCGTGTATTAAGCTTACCAATATCTCGACCGAGTTCATTGGCCAGCTTGGTCCGCCATTTTATTTCAAGATGGCGGCCATTTGAAAATTTAAAACTAAAATAAATATACAAAAAAGTTAAAAATTCAAATTTATTTTTTAATTAAGTGTGCCTTGATACGAGGATTCCAGAGCATTTTTTGGTTTATCTCTATCTTAAAAAATGGCTGAGATAGAGCAGTTTGAAATTCTAGGGTGGCTGACATTTTGAAACAAAACAGCACATTAACGCGATTACTCGCAAATTATTTTCTTTCATTGTTGTAATAATTTTCCCAATCATACGCATAAAACTATATATTCATATCCGTTACCGCCAAATTCTCGCCAAAATTGGCGACATTTAACGAAATATCGCCAAATTTGGCGACCAAAATAAGTCTTCATAAATGAAGCCAATTTGGCTATTGCTCAATAATTTGGCGAATTTCTTATTCAAATTCAGTATTAACGAATCTTTTGTAAACGTTTCTTTGCATTTTAACTTGCTGTTGTCGTGTAACATTAGCTAAAATTTTAAAACGAAGATATAGGAAAGCTACCTTTTTCTCCCGGTACAGGCCGGAAGGACTTTTTTCATTTAAAATGTCGCGTGCCTCATTCACAGGCGAAACTGGATTTTCTGAACTTTACAAATAATGAAGAAATTAGGATGATATTTTCAACTCTTACTTTGCTTTCTCATGGATCGATATGTTCTCTTGGGGCCCATTTTGCGAAAAACAAAAACTATTTTTGTGACATTTATTATATTTTTGTGAAAAATAAGATTTTGTAACGAAAGATGAAATCCAGTTACTCAAATTAGAACCGCATTTATTAATAATAACTTATGTAAGTCCTTCTGCTAAAGTTTTCCTTTCTGGTGAACTTGTTTTGTTTGCAAATTACACATTTTAAAACCTAAAAAAGAACGAAAAATCATGCGTCAAGCATTAAAAATACAAAAATATTTTGTAAGTGTTGGGAAGTGTGACATTTCCCAACACTTACAAAATATTTTTACAAATCTTTACCGTTTAATAAGGTGACAGTTGATATCTAAGTAAATAATTTGGAAAACGCATAACATATTTAAAAACACAATTTCAGGATTTACCAACAATATTCGTTTAAATATCCGAACTCTTTTGTGCAGCATGTATATGATCTATAGATTTGTATATAATGGTTTTTTATTTCCTATTTAAATATTTCCAAATTTTAATATTTCCAATTGTTGTCTGGTAATAATTCAGTGTACCTGGATGATTCTACTGATCTTAGCATTATACCAGTAGAATTATGAAACACTGAATTATTATTTAAAACACATGTGGGTGCATCCAGGCTGATGAGTACATGTGCATGTGTTTTTCCATGTCCAATTCATATTTAATTCTCATGTGGTCCAATTTTCCATTGTGTATGGTTCATATTTAATTTGTTAATCCATTTGTGTTTACTTAATTGCAACTCCAATTTATAATTTTTTTTTTTTTCCCTTTCTCTCTATTTCTTTTTTCAATATTCTTTTGGTATGAGTAAAATTTGGCCAATTACCATTGAAGCATCAGCTATGGTAATATTATGTTTGCACATGTTAATTATTAGCTATGTGGTATTCTGTATACACAGTATCATTGATTATCTCTTTGGAGATTTAAGTAGAATAGAACTTGATATGTTTTTTGAAATTCATAGATATTATAATTATATATATATATATATATATATATATATACTACATAGAATGCTAAATATTAAATAAAATAATTTGAAACTGGTGTGAAACACTAAGAACTACAATAACTTCTTAAAACACCATAAAAACTTTAAAATGCGCTAGGCCTTTCGAAAGATCTGAGTCTTTCTTCGTCAGGCGCAAAAAGACGTGCGTCTACTATGAAAGCAGCAGCAAGGCTGAAATGAGAGGTAAGGGAGAGGAAACAAGCTGATGCAACAGCCAATAGGAAAGTAGAAAACAACAGCCAATAGAAATACAGAAGACAACAGCCAATCACAGAAGAGTAAATGCAAAACAATAGAGAATACAAAATAGAAGGGGAACTTATTCCCCTTCTATTTTGTATTCTCTATTGTTTTGTTTTTACTCTTCTGTGATTGGCTGTTGTCTTCTGTTTTCCTATTGGCTGTTGTTTTCTACTTTCCTATTGGCTGTTGCATCAGCTTGTTTCCTCTCCCTTACCTCTCATTTCAGCCTTGCTGCTGCTTTCATAGTAGACGCACGTCTTTTTGCGCCTGACGAAGAAAGTCTCAGATCTTTCGATAGGCCTAGCGCATTTTAAAGTTTTTATGGTGTTTTAAGAAGTTATTTTAGTTCTTAGTGCTAAATATTAGTTCAGTTAGAAAAAGCGTAGCACAGTTTAAAATTCCCCTTCTTGAATTTTCGTCAATAAACGGAAGTGTACTCGAGAACTTTTGTGCTGCCCTGTATATGATCTATAGAATTTATATACACCAAATAATAGGCGAAAAATGAGTTAAATTTAAAAACGCGTTCAGAAACTGAAAAAACACTTCTAGCAATTATTGTTAACAGACAGTACCGAATTCTTTTGTGTATCCCTGTAAATAAACAATGAATGTTATGCACACAAAATTCTGTTGTAAGACTCTTGTAATGCACTTTATATCAATTTCAAAATGTTTGAAACATCGAAAAGTGAAACATTATTAAAATAAAACGCAAACGATTTTTCTCCATAGACCGTAATGTAACGGAATTATTTTGAGTGTCCCTGTAAAGGAACTATAAGCGCCATGCACACAATATTCTATTGTAAGCCTCTTGTAGTACACCTCAGTGATATATATCAATTTCAATGTGTTTGAAATTGTGTAACATCATTAAAATAAACCGCAAATTATTTTTTTCTTATAAGACCGTAATGTAACAGAATTCTTTTGAGTGTCCCTGTAAAATAACTATTAAGTGCTGCACACTTCATTTTCAATACCAAACATGCCATAGTAAACCTCAATAACATATATCAATTGCATGACAATTCAAATATATTTACGCGAGTTAGAGCACGGACAGACAGATGGCAGATAGATAGACAAACCGAGTTCATAAACACTTTTCAACTCTGCTGGACAGTGTTAAAAACAGAAATAATTAATGAAGAGTATGCTTTCATGAAATTGAATTTTGTGAAGAGACCTGTTTTATTATGAGGAATTTTGTGAAGGGTCCTGTTTTATTAAATGGATTTTTGTGAAGGTGCCCTTAATAGGCCCCAAACTTTGTCTGGATCGACCTCTGATTCTGTAAAATATCATGGTATCAGAAGAGGGGATGGAAATGCACCAAATAACACTAGTCTAAATGCTCCTTAATTCAGAATGTAGAGTACATGTTTACACACATACGATATTAGTGACTGAACTACAGTGCAATTTCAGAACTTCCCGTGATGTAATCGCATTTCACACATAGCAAAGTTACTCTGTTGAAAAATTTGTTAAAATACCTTCATTATTTTTTAAATTAGGGTGAAAATCCGGGTTTGACTTGGAGTAAGTGAATAAGCGGATTGTAGTTGTTATTTCCTTTGCAAAATCTGTTTATCGTACTGTATCATCACCTCAAAATGCTTGTACTAATATTTCTGAGCCATCCTGTAATATAAAACAATCACGAAAGAAAACACAACATGCAACACGCACAGGATTACGTTTATACTTTTAATGTTGTATAGATATCATATTAAATTAAACTGTTGTATAGTTTGATTCTAATAAAGAGTCAGGCTCAACAACAATAAAAAGGCACTAGTGAAAGTAATTAAAATGACTTTGAAAACAGTAGTTGCCTTTTAGTCACTAATGCATTTTTAATAATTAACTACCTCTTCTTTAAATCGCGAATGTGGCTTAGTTATGTGATCTACACTAGTGTGCAAAACTTAAGCAACAAACACAAAATGCTAATTTCTGAACACGTGAGTACTCAAATGGAAATTCTATAAACAGCAAGTGTAGAAAATAAGTACTACCCTAACAGCACAGGCAGTCGATGTGAAGTCTTCTTGACATCACAAATGGTCACAATTGTCACAGTCACTACAATGAACAGAAATGTAATATCTTTCATTCGTCTCATTTTTACTTTCATTTGGTCACTCCACTGAACAGTGAACAGTCACCATGACTGCTGCTTTTTGACGAGTCGCCAGGTGACTTTACAATGAAGTCATCTTGTGACTCTCATGTGACTGTCATTTTGACACTCCATTGTAAAATCATCATGATAGCTGTTCTGTGACGAGTTCCCAAGTGACAGAAAATGAAATCATCTGGTGACTTTTCACAAAGGAGTGCAATGAGGACTTCACAATAGAGTGTCGATCACCGGAAAGTTACCATGCGACTTCATTGTGACATTATTTGGCGACTCATCACAATGCAATGGTCGCAATGACTTCAAAGTTCAGTGTTCAACTGACAGTGACTTGAGAATCACAAGGTGACTTCATTGTAATGTCACCTGGTGACCCATCACAAAGCGACAGTCAGTCACAGTGACTTTTCAGTGTTAACAATAATTTGAGAGTAATAATGAGACAGTGAAAATATCCCATATTTTGATTCACCGTAGTGATTGTGACACTTCTAACCATGTGTGACGTCAAGGAGACTTCAAGTCGATTGGCTGTGCTGTTAGGGTAGTACCTATCTTCTACACTTGCTCTTTATAGAATTTCCTTTTGAGTACTCATGTGTTCAGAAATTAGCATTTTGTGTTTGTTGCTTAAGTTTTGCACGTTAGTGTAAGTACAGTAAAACCTGTGAAAATGGAATCTGTTTATAGCACATTCCTGCCTTAATTGAAAAAAAAAAAAATGTGTCATACAATTTTCAAGAGACTGTATACCTGTGAAGACCTGTCTAAACATTTTTTTTTTCCTTTTTGATTCTGTTTTAGTGTGTTTTACTATGTAAAAGAAGAACAAATGTTTTCATTCTCCTGTCCCATAGTTTTTTCTCTGAATTTGGCGATACTAAATGTACAATTTTATATACAATAAGATCTGAGCAAACAGTTTATAACGGAATTCTGTCTTAAACAGAATTTGCAATACAGTTATAACCAGGGTCTGATAAATGTGGTCGCCAGTGGCGATCATGTCTTTTGATCTGGCGACTAAGTTATTTTAATCAGGCGGTTTGTTTATCTTTCTTTTATCTTTTTTTTTTTATTTGTACAACAGTTGACCAAAGAAATTACTACAAATAGCATTTAGAATATGTTACCGGACAGTTCTTATCGTTTCAGAAATAAAATGTCCAAAAATAGCTGTGAAACGCGAAACAACGTTAAAAATCTCATAAAATATTCTGGAAAATTTTAAAAACCCAGAAAACAAAATTTACTTCATTGGGCAAAAGATAGAAACCCGATTTCTTTTACGAATGTCCAAAATCGCAGCAAAACACGAAAAAACGCAAAAAATCGTTAAAAATTAAAAAAAATTGCAAGAAAAAATTTACTACACTGGTTTAAAAAATTGAAACCGGATTATTTTTAAGAACGTCAAAAGAAATGCCACAGAACGCGAAAAAAAACTAGTCGTTGGGAGCCACCGTAATACTTACCCATCATGGATATGCATAACGTAAAATATTAAAATAAAAATGTGTAAACTACTTATAAAATGTATTGCAATTCAAATAAAATCGTGGCTTGATGACGTCACAAACTTTAAAGGCTCGATTACTGAATTGCTTGAAAGAAACATCCTTATAATTCCAAAAATAATAATCCTATTAACTAGCGGTTTATTGCATCTGATTAAGCGTCAAATTTCCAATTAAAATATATCTTTGAAGTGAAATTTGGATGAAATACAGGGTCATGAAAAATCGAAGAGTGTGGAAAATTGGATTCCAAATATCTCGGCAACTCATTATCCGATCGACTTCATGCTTTATTCAAAATTTATGTTTTTTTATTGTCTTTTATATTCATTTCTTAAAATAAACAATTTCGAAAATTTTTATGTACCTTTCATCAGAACGAATATTTCGAAAAAAATTGTTCCGGTTAATCGAGGTTATTGAAATGAAATAGGCTTCTTCCCATTATTACATACTAAGTACATACCAAATTGCAAGTCTCTATCTCAATTTTTTCGGGAGATAGAGCGTTTACAGACACACACACACACACAGACACACAGACGGACGGCAAAATTTTTTTTCTAAAAATATGTTTTTCGGAATCTCCAGTGTCTGAAACGTGTAAATCCGTCAAAAAATTTTTTTCGATTTTCAAAACGATTGCAAGACTTACCCTATACTACGTATGATGGGTAAGTAAAACGAACTACAAATCGCATAAGAAATCGCTAATAATTCAAAAATCGCAGAGGACAAAATTTACTATATTCGGCTAAAAGTGTAAAACTGGATTATTTTAAAGAATGTTAAAAAATCGCCGCAAAACAAGAAAAACGTTAAAAATTGCGCATAAAAAAATAAATTAAAAAATCTAATTATAAAATCCGATACTATTTTAAACTATGTAATTAATAATTTTAAATTATGCTTGTAATTATTTTTTCTCAATTAATTCTTAAAAAACTTTTGTACTTTTTGAAAATCAATGATGGGGGGAAGGGAGAGAGGGGGGAGCAAATATTATTTTTTCTGGCGAGTAGAATTTTTTGCTGACTACCAGGTTTTATGAAATTTGTAAAGCCCTGGTTGAAAACAATCTTCTAAAAGTTAAACAGTCGACAGTCAAAAACTAATTTTCTTCTGGTCTCTTTCAATTCCGTCTTAGCAGATTTTACTGTATTAAGTGTCATTGTTCGCTTTCAGGACAACTTCCTTTCTTCTGAATTCTGTCAATTAATATTTGGCTTACGTTCGAATGCATACAAACGCTTCACTATCTACACATATCTCTACATTCACATTGTACGAATATTAACATGAAAATGTAATTATACTTTAAATGCTGTGATGACAAAATGAAGGTGATAAAAGAAGAATAGAAGATGGAAAACACTTGTTATCAAGTTCACGTGAGTTTATTTATAGATACTTGACATGAATTTCAATTATTTTTGCCTTCAAATGTTTGAAGATTCGGAAACTTAAGAATCAATTCATTGTCATGAGGAAAACCTGCAACCTGTTGACAAAGGTTAAATGACATCATCTAGTTTAAGTTACTTGCTAATTCTTTTCTAAGATTACATGATGTAAACAAATAAAGTTCTATCGAACTTAATTATTGGAATAGTCATTTTGCAAGATAAATTATTCTATTAAGATATATTATATTTATTTTTGTTTTTAATCACTAATTAAAATAACTTATTCTCTGAATTTTTAAAATGATGTAAAAAATATTAATATCTAAGATGGACATAATTTATATTGCTTCTAAAGATATTTTGCCACTGAATAATTGGTTGATTTTATGACGGCTGATTATCTACACGAGGAACATAGGCCCTAGGGGGTGTGCCTTCCGTGGGGGTCTTTCAGAGGGGTCCTAACCCGTATTTACGGCCAAGGTTCGAAGAAAACCACGGAAAACTCCGAACGGTTAGGTCGACGAGCGCGACCGGGGTTTGAACCCAGCCCCTCCCGTCTACCAGCTTTGAGAGCAGAACCTCTCAGCCACTGGTGGGGCTCATCCACTGAATAAATGAAAGAAATTAAAGAAAAAAAGATTACATGTTTATTAAACTTGAAAAGTTTTTATCGGATATAAAAAAAATATTTTATTTAACATTTATTATTTATTACTAGCTGACCCGCCCGGCGTTGCCCGAGCCCTTATAATAAACTTAAATCTCTTAAAAAACGCAACTCTGGCCACGGTCTACGATGGCTTCGGAACCGTATACCCGGCATGCTCGTACGCTCTAGAAAATCTTTTATTTCCCCCTACCACCGCCAGGGGAGCATTCTGTTCTAAAGAAACCTCTTTCCGAACGAACTTCTGAGACAGGTCCCCGCTGCCTACGTTACTGTATAGTAGGCGCACTACAAAATTGAGCTGGTTTCGAGAAGATTGGAACATTATTAGCCCAGTTATTGCAATAAGGCACAGTTAGAGAAAATAACCTTGAGTGAGGTGCCGAGGGGAGGGGAGGTTCGAGTGTCCTTCAGAAAATGACTAATTAGGAGGCCCACTATGCATGTATAAAGATTCGTCCGTTTTGTTAAGCTAGGAACTTAATTACAAAGTTGGCTTAAACTCTTATTTGTAAATAGTGGTAACCGCTACTCATAAATTTAATTTAATGTTATAAAGGGTGACTATTAAGTTAAATATAATGTTTGGAATCACTTGCGTTGAAATCGGAAAGATAGTTGCTGAGATATGTTGTTTTGCAGTCATGAGAGGTTTTGTTTTCGGTACACGAGATTCAAACTTAAATTTATGGAGACGTCTTAATGTTGTCGATGTAGAAACTTCAACTCCTTCTTCTTTCCATTTTCGGTGCAAGAATCGCACACTTTTAAAACGGTTTTTCTTAACTATGTGCTTCAGTTTCCTGTCATCTCTAGCAGATGTTTTTGGTTTTCGGCCGCCATTTTGAAATTTTCCATTTTTCTTAATTTTGTGTTACTATTTTACTAACGCTTGATTGCGAACAATTTAAATAATTCGCTATATAACATTGATTTTTACCGTGCCGATACAAATCAACCATACGAAGTTTAATAGATTCAGGAATATCACTCACACGACACATTTTAAGAAGAAAAAGCAAACAAACTGCAAAAAGAATACTGATTTAAAATAAAATCGTCTGAATTTAATCAATGATGCCACCAGTTATGAATTGGTGATAATTAAAGGAGAATTAATGTTAAATGTTCTAATATTTTGAACCACTTGAATAAATATTCTAATATTTTGATTTTTCAAAATATTTTTTTTTTCAATTACTAATCTTTTCAAAAATGATATTAATTTTAAGATAATAAATAAGCTTAATCAACAATAAGTTCTTAATAAAAATATCGTTTGCATATTTGCATTAAAAGACATTAAATTACCAAACGATATTTTCAATTAGTAAAAAAAAGTAATTTTTCTAATATTTTGAATATGAGCTGTATTTTGATATGTTTTCACATTCCATATATTCGTTACATCTCTTATCCTTTTCCCATTTCAATAACTTTAAGGTGGTCTAGATTTCAAAAGTTAATTTTCCTATAAGAACTTTGTAAACAGAAATGCTACTCTTCTATTTGTAGGAATTCCTTTAAAGAAAATTTCAAAAATGCTTTTCTTTGTTGTATAAAACAGCATTAAAGACAGTAAAATAATATATTACACATTTATTATGCTACGTTTTCGCATTCCATACATTCGTTATACATCTCTTATCCTTTTCCCATTTCATTAACTTTAAGGTAGTCCATATTCCAAAAGTTGATTTTCCTATATAAGAATTTTGTAAACAGAAATGATGATAATATTAGTAGAAATTCCTTTAACCCCTTCGCGACGAGCATCCTTTACAGAATTTTTAATCTGTTACCACCGGTTTTTCAAAACAGAAATTTTTGCGTAATTGAATCGCAGAAATGCTATGATTAAGTAAGGCAAAGCTTACGTTAAAAAATAGCTGGTGAGAATAATCGAGGATTCTTGGCATCTTATGCGGCACGTATACGTGTCGCTCGTCCCCAAGGTGTTAAAGACGATTTCAAAAATGCTTTTCTTTGTTGTGTAAAGCAAAATTAAAACAAAATATAAAAATGTTTTATAGGACCAACCGTTATAGCGAAATTCGAAGTGGGCGGTCCCAATTGCGGCATCATGGCAAAAAGGTCATTTCTTCCGCAATTCCTAACAAATAGGCGCCCCACGGTCTGCGTCATCGAAATCTACCTGTGCCTATTGGCCGAGCCGTCAGGGATTTTTTTTTTTTGCAGTGTATCTGCTTGAATCCCTATAAAGCGACTGGAATCATATACTCTCATTTATTCAAATGATCATGTCTTCTTCTCTTGTTCATTAATATAGAAATCTCATTTATTTTGAATAATTTTTAAGCTTTCATTTTTATACCCGACTAGCAAGCTACGCCCGCTACGGTTGTCAATTTCTCTTTACGAACCTTTTATCAAACAAAATATTGACATTTCATAATTCACTTTTATCTTTCAACAGAATAATAAGGCTACTATAATTTGTGACTCGTGCTATAGCCAATATAAACGTCAAGACACGTCGCCCTTACTATTATCTTTTCACTATGGTACTCCATTGTGAAATTTGGTAATTTTTGAAATTCAATATTTGAAAAATGACATAATCATTAGATTTGAAATTTATATTAAGAAATATACAATTTTTTACCTTTCAAACGCAGTTTGTCTAACAATTTTCTGACAAATACTTTTTGAGCTATTATTTTTTTCAGTAACTTCAAATGTTTCATTTTCCGAGATTAATCTGTGGCAAAGATTAGCGAAAAACCCTGTTGTCAGCAACGCATAGCTTTATATTAAAGAGGATGTTGGAGCAGGGATTGTCACCATCACTTTTGAAATCCGTTCTGTAGTTCCAGAGATTCCATAGAAATTGTAATTTAGAATGTTTTTAGAACGCTTTTCTCTCATTTCACCCTTTTAAATTTTTTTTTTTTTAATTTGTTCTTAGAGAGCATTACATCTTATAAGTAACTATCATGCCAAATTTCAAATTTCTAGCTCTTTCAGTTTTAAAAAAATTGCAATTTTAGAACGTTTTTCTCTCCTACACCACCCTGGGATTAGTGGCACCGACGTAAAATATAGCCTATGTTGGAGCAGGGATTGTTATCAAACATTTGCCACTATCACTTTTGAAAAGGGTTCGGTAGTTCCAGAGATTCCATAGAAATTGTAATTTAGAATGTTTTTAGAACGCTTTTCGCTCATCTCACAGTTTTAAATTTCGAATTTTTTTAGAATTTGTTCTTAGAGGGCATTTACATCTTATAAGTAATTACCATGCCAAATTTCATGTTTCTAACACCTTCAGTATAAAAAAAATCGAAATTGTAGAACGTTTTTCGCTCCTGCACTCTCCTGGGGGTAGTGGCACCGGCATGAAATATAGTCTATGTTACAGCAGGAACTGTCACCATTAATTTGCCACCATCACTTTTGAAAACAGTTCTGTAGTTCCAGAAATTCCATAGAAGTTGTAATTTAGAATTTTTTTAGAACGCGTTTCGCTCATCTCACCCTTTTAAATTTCGAATTTCTTTAAATTTTTTGTTAGAAAGCATTTACAACTTATAAGTAACTACCATGCCAAATTTCATGTTTCTAGCTCCTTCAGTATAAAAAAAATCGAAATTTTAGAACGTTTTTCGCTTTTGTACCCCTCCCCCCTGTAGTAGTGGCACCGATATAAAACATAGCCTATGTTACATCAGGGACTATTACCATCAATTAGCTACCATCACTTTTGAAAATGGTTCTGTAGTTCCAGAGATTCCATAGAAATTGGAATTTAGAATGTTTTTAGAACGCGTTTCGCTCATCTCACCCTTTTAAATTTCGAATTTTTTTAGAATTTGTTCTTAGAGAGCCTTTACTTCTTATAAATAACTACCATGCCAAATTTCAAATTCTAGCTCCTTCAGTATAAAAAAACGAAATTTTAGAACGTTTTTCACTCTTGCACCCCCCTGTGGTAGTGGCACCGACATAAAATATAGCCTATGTTACAGCAGAGACTGTTACCATCAATTTGCCACCATTACTTTTGACAATGGTTCTGTAGTTCCAGAGATTCCATTGAAATTGTAATTTAGAATGTTTTTAGAACGCTATTCGCTCATCTCACACCTTTTAAATTTCGAATTTTTTTAGAATTTGTTCTTTGAGAGAATTTACATCTTATAAGTAACTACCATGCTAAATTTCATGTTTCTAACACCTTCAGTGTAAAAAAAGAAATCGAAATTTTAGAACGTTTTTCGCTCCTGCGCCCCCCCCCCCCTGGGTGTAGTGGCACCGACATAAAATACAGCCTATGTTGGAGCAAGGACAGTCACCATCAATTTGCCACCATCACTTTTGAAAACGGTTCTGTGGTTCCAGAGATTCCATAGAAATTGTAATTTAGAATGTTTTTCGAACGCTTTTCGCTCATCTCACACCTTTTAAATTTCGAATTTTTTTAGAATTTGTTCTTAGAGAGCATTTACATATTATAAGTAACTACCATGCCAAATTTCATGTTTCTAGCTCCTTCAGTATAATAAAAATCGAAATTTTAGAACGTTTTCGCTCTTGCACCCCCTGGGGGTAGTGGCACCGACATAAAATATAGCCTATGTTGGAGTAGGGACTGTCACCATCAATTTGCCACCATCACTTTTGAAAACGATTCTGTAGTTCCAGATATTCCATAGAAATTGTAATTTAGAATATTTTTAGAAAGCTTTTCGCTCATCTCACACCTTTTAAATTTCGAATTTTATTAGAATTTGTTTTTAGAGAGCATTTACATCTTATAAGTAACTACCATGCCAAATTTCATGTTCTTAGCTCCTTCAGTATAAAAAATCGAAATTTTAGAACGTTTTCGCTCCTGCACCTCCCTGGGGGTAGTGGCACCGACATAAAATATAGCCTATGTTGGAGCAGGGACTGTCACCATCAATTTGCCACCATTACTTTTGAAAACGGTTCTGTAGTTCCACAGATTCCATAGAAATTGTAATTTAGACTGTTTTTAGAACGCTTTTCCCACATCTCAGGCTTTTAAATTTCGAATTTTATTAGAATTTGTTCTTAGAGAGCATTTACATCTTATAAGTAACTACCATGCCAAATTTCATGTTCCTAGCTCCTCCAGTATAAAAAAAATCAAAATTTTAGAACGTTTTTCGCTCCTGCACCCCCCTTGGGGTAGTGGCACCGACATAAAATATAGCCTATGTTGGAGCAGGGATTGTCACCATCACTTTTGAAATCGCTTCAGTAGTTCCAGAGATTACCCCTTACAAACAAAAGAACAATCTTTACTACTTTATAATATTAAGTATAGATTTATAACGCGCATCTGTGAAATTTGATCAATTTTCTTGTTGCAAAAGTGTGCGTTACATACGGTACCTTATGATACACATTTAAATTGTGTCTCTTCTCTTTTTTTCCCCTTGTAATTCTTTCTCAACAAATAAAAGATATAACAGTAACACATCGCTGAAAAAAAAAAAAACTTTGTTTTTTAACTTTTAACCGTATGAATCCGAGAAAAACAATAACAGTTACTGTGAAATACGATTGCAATATTAATGCATGTCATTAGTACGCAATGTCATTTGCATCTCACCTCGGTTCATTAGAGAAAAATTGGCAATGTCCATAAAGTTCGGAAGTAGTGCATAACCATCGGGTGAATGACATCATCTCATTAGGTAAAAAAACTGGTCAAAACAACATTTTTCGCGGTGACAGTTTAACTTTTTAAATTGAGATCAAATGAATAAATGGGACAAAAATTACCCTAAAAAATTTGAAGACGAAGAAGAGGGGATCTGACCGATTAGACGTGAAGTGATAGCATGTTGTCAATAATTATACATGGAAGCAGTGATAGAGATAACCCAATTAAAACAAACTTGAAAGATGTATTCGATATGAAAGTGCCGGAAATGGGATTTCCCTTTTATGTTTGCTGTCTGATAAACGTATGTTTAATACGTTAAGGAAATAATTGAAGCGTTTAAAGGGCCAGGAACCTTTAAAATGTCAGAAGTCACTGAAAATTTTAAAGGTTCTTCTTTTAAAATTATTAGACCCACTTGTTACATAACTTTTAAGGAATATTCAACTTTTTAAGGAATTATTTATATTTAATTTTTAATAATTTTAAGTTATACTATAATACATATTTGGTGCAGAACGTGCAGGATAACATAACACTCATGTAATTCAGTCGTGCACTGAAAAAAAATGTTGATTTTACAGTATAATACGCGTATTACTGCTTATTTTACTGTTTATTACTGTTAATTTTACGATATAAGACTGGCAGCTGGGGAGCTAGTATTATACTGTAAAATCTTTTTTTTTTTTTTTTTTTTTTTTTTTTTTCAGTGTATACGCTGATTTTTCTTTCTTTCTTTCTTTTTTTAATATATGGACAAATAGTGTGTAATTAAAATGACCTACTATCCAAGCAAAAGTTGTATTCTTTCAATAATATAAAATGTAAATATTTCATGACTGTTATAAAGCATATTATAAGATATATTAAGTGAAAGATAAAACACAATTGGGTCACTTTTTTTACTATACAAAATATTAAAATTTTATGAAAATATGATAAATTATTTTTTTAAAGTCGAGCGGAAGCTGCAAAATAACCGATTGAAATGACTTTAAGGATGAATATCTTATGCTGTATATAACAGTAGCATTTTTACCATAACTCTTGTTCTAATACAAAATTTTAAATGCGGTTTTGTTTAAAGTATTAAAAATTGATTAAATTTTAAATTAAGTGAATTAAAAAAATTGATTATTTAGTCGATTCGAACCACCTGATACCTTAAGAGGACAAGAGACGTTCGAAAAAAAAAATCATGATTTTTTAGGGGGGGGGGGGGTAATCTTTCTTTGATGAATTACAAGGATTCTCTTTAAGCAAGTCTGAAACTGATTAACGTTTTATAAAACTATTTTTACTAGGTTTTAACCTTTTGTATCCCGATAGGATTTTAAAGTACCATGAAAGAAAAATTAATATAAAAATAATTTAATACATCTATTACTGACAATAGATTTAATATTTTATATAAATTTCTCCATTTTACCATATTTATAAAGTATAGTCAGTTAAAAAATGCATAACTTCTCAATCATTTCCATATGGACTGCTTTTTTAAAAATAAGCAGTGGAAAATTTCACACTCAAAACAATAGCTCTATTTAGAGATTAAACCATAATATATTTGCTTTTATTAAAATAAAATGTAAGAGATTTAAAAAAAAACTGTTATTTTTAAGCACAATAATTGTAACAATAATTGTAACTAACAATAATTGTAACTAATTTACAATTATTTACGATCATAATTTTGACAAACTGATATGTAATTCCGATTTGTAATTGTCCATTTAATAAGACATATTTAATAAACAAATCCTTTATAATTTGTTTTTCTCATTTTTTTTTTTTCTTGTGAATCTACAGATATTAAAGAGAAAAAAAATATTAAGGTGGAATGTTTTCCATGATTTGGGGCATAAAGGGTTAAAATTGTATTTGTAAAATAAATGAATCCAAACACTACATGCGTTATTTTTTTTCTCTGAGTTGTCCCCCCCCCCCCCCCCCCCGATTTCTAGAGCATGTTAATGGTGTTATTCTACACAAATCTGTGTAATATTCGTTTCAAAAAATAAGAAATAATTGCCATAATTACGAATTCTCAAAATAGTACAGAACTGCCTGCCTGCCAAAAAAAATTCTAATAAAAACAGATGTGTTTAAAACGGAATGCACAGATTTTCATTATTTTCGCGATATGGACTTTTATTTATTTAAGTGTTTTATTTATTTTATTTATTTATTTATTTAATGTGACTTTATGGTTTATTTGAGGAAAATTTGATGTAAAATTTATTTATTATGTCTTTTTAGCAACAGAAGATTTTATTTTTCATTCAAAATACTTTGCTTTACATTGTTTAAAAAACACTGGCAAACTTAAAAAGCTAAATATAAGGTGATCATAATTAAAGCTTTACTTTGAAACTTCTATAAAATGAAAATCACTGGATCAAATGTTACCAAACTTGGAAATATTATTTAAAAGGCCATAAGATTTACATCCTGAGAAAAATAAAGACAGGGGAAATAAAACTAGTCGTTGGGGGCCACCGTAATACTTACCCATCATGGATATGCATAATGTAAAATATTAAAATAAAAATGTGTAAACTACTTATAAAATGCATTGCAATTCAAATAAAATGTGGCTTGATGACGTCACAAACTTTAAAGGCTCGATTACTGAATTGCTTGAAAGAGGTTTTTCCTTATAACTCCAAAAATAATAATCCTATTAACTAGCGGTTTATTGCATCTGATTAGGCGTCAAATTTCTAATTAAAGTATATCTTTGAAGTGAAATTTGGATGAAATACAGGGTCATGAAAAATCGAAGAGTGTGGAAAACAGGATTCCAAATATCTCGGCAACTAATTATCCGATCGACTTCATGCTTTATTCAAAATTTGTGTTTTTTTATTGTCTTTTATATTCATTTCTTAAAATATACAATTTCGAAAATTTTTATATACCTTTCATCAGAACGAATATTTCGAGAGTCCGAAAAAAATTGTTCCGGTTAATCGAGGTTATTGAAATGAAATAGGCTTCTTCCCATTATTACATACTAAGTACATACCAAATTGCAAGTCTCTATCTCAATTTTTTCGGGAGATAGAGCGTTTACAGACACACACACACACAGACACACAGACACACAGACGGACGGCAAAAAATTTTTTCTAAAAATATGTTTTTCGGAATCTCCAGTGTCTGAAACGTGTAAATCCGTCAAAAAATTTTTTTCGATTTTCAAAACGATTACAAGACTTACCCTATACTACGTATGATGGGTAAGTAAAAGTGAAAATTTTAAATAGTTCAAACAATCACCACCAGAAGAAAATGACGCGGTATGCTAGATGCAGAAGTTATGAGCACCTGGTAGTAGGTTAGTATGGTGTTTATATCGGGGGGGGGGGGGGGGGTCATAAAACCGAAACCTCTGTTCCTCAATACAGCACATAATGCCATTTCCCCCCCCCCCCTTTTTTTTTTTTTTTTTTTTTGTAGGATATAAAATTTTCTGACCTCTTTCATAATATTTCCACGATTGGTATCTTTTGATAAATTAGTTGTTGTTTTATAGAGGTTTCAAAGCGAAACTTTAATTATATGATCACCTTATGTAATATATATATATATATATATACAGGGTGATTCATAAAAGATGGGCAGAACTTTAAGGGGTTATAGTACACTTAAAGACAAATAATATTAAATAGGAGACTAAGGGTCCCAGACGTATTCCCAAGGAGATAGGGGGCATTAAAGTTTAGGGTCCGAAATTTCAAATGATTATAAAACATGGAAAAATTGGTCGATTCGTTTGCGGTTTTTGCAAAAAATTTTCTTTATGCCAGTATTTTCTTGAAATAAAATTTTAAAGTTCAATTTCAAAAAATGCCGATAGGGGGCGCTTTAGACTTTGGAGTAACAAACAACTATTTTTTAACGTTATTTTTTGTATTTCTTTAAATGATTTCGAAAGCTTAGACTTAAACTTAAATTTTGATCTAAAAATCTGAGTCCTAACGAGTAGTTAAGTAGCGTAAACTGAAATTTGAAATTTGAAACCCTTCTCCCCCCAGAACAAAAATCAGTTATTCCCGATCTTTGTGTCGTAGATTAGGCTCTAACTACTGCCGCGTTTTGCTAAAATTATTCTTTATGTCAGTATTTTCTTGAAAATAAATTTTAAAGAAAATTTTCAAAAAATTCCGATAGAGGGCGCTTTAGACTTTGGAGTAACGAACAACTATTTTATACCGTTATTTTTTGTGTCTCATTAAATGCTTTCTAAAGCTTAGACTTAAATTTTCAGCCCAAAATCTGAATCGTTAGACGTGGTTAAGTCTCTGGGGAGAGGGGTTTGAAATTTCTACTCCTGAGCACAGTTCAGTTTACCATGTCCACACATTGTGTGCTGTGATACGAGGTAAAAAGACACAAATTAGGATTATGTTACCAAAGCATATTTATTAACATGTAATCACAATAAATGTTCAAAATTGTGACCACCAGAGGTTATGCACGCAGAACAACGGCGACGAATGGAACGGCGAACATTCGCGAAAACATCAGGCTTTTCGAGCACTTCCCCTACAGCGGCGGAAAGTCTGGCGACCAGTTCCTCGGGGGATTCAATGGGTGTCTCATACATAAGAGCCTTCAATCGTCCCCAAAAAAAGAAATCGAGGGGTGAAAGATCTGGCGAGCGAGCAGGCCAAGCAACAGGACCACCTCGACCAATCCATCTGTTCGGAAATGTGATGTCCAGATAGTTGCGGACGTCTCGTACGTAATGGGTTTAGAAAACTAATCCATTCATTTCAATCACTTAATATTTTCCACTCAAAGTAAAATAAATAAATAAAGAAAATGATGAAGCACGCAGATAAAAACCCAACGATAATTTTTCTCTCATCTCTTAAAACAAGTGACCTAATTTATGACTCTTAAGTTTCAAGTTTATCAAGCAATAGAGATTTATTACCTCGTTATAATCGTTCTCTTCTAATAATGTGAAATATGTTTATAATTTGTTATTTGTGATTATGCTATTATAAACTTATTACAGAACTAAAACATTTAAAAGGACAATTATTCAACGTCAATTTGTTTCAAAGAAATGATGCAACTTTACTCGTAACTTTCCAAACTTTGTGAAAATGAGTCAGTGTATTACTATCCTTCATTCTGTAAAGTCACAGGAAAAAATGTTTCCTGATGCTATAATTAATATAATTCTAAATGTAAACCTTTTAAAATTTTAAGTAATGTAAAATATAATTTTTAAAATCAATCCAAACGTGAACTTATTTATTCAATGTGAATTGTGCATTAATATAATTTTTTTTTACAAGTCTTATTTCAGAAGTGGTACATCTACACGATTATTCAAGAAGTGTTTATAATAAATTCTCAAATAGTTGAAATATATAAACCAGTGGATATTTCATAAATTGGATAGACCTTAGAAAAGGTAAGCAATTCCTTTTCTTTCTGCATGTTGAAGACCAGAGTTAATTTTAATTTGAAGAATTTAATATTCTGATGTTACGCGCTTACCTCGTTGGCCTCGCCCCTTCAACAGTGATCATGAGACTGATGAATATATGAACTCAGAATTTATTCTTAAGGATTAATAATTGACTCTAATTAATAAAAATAATACTCAGCTCTTATGCTAGATTAAAAATTCAAGAAAACATAATTGAATTTAATAAACTATTTAAACTAATAAAACTTTAAAAACTGTATAAACAAGTTCTCCGAGATGGCGACAATAAAGGAAATGCAAATAGTAGATAAATTAAACAATAATAATTATTCTATATGGAAGTTTAAAATTAATATGTTGTTAATTAAGGAAGATTTGTACGAACTCGTAACTCAGGAACCCCCTACACCAATTAACGAAGATTGGAGAAAAAAGGATGCAAAAGCTCGCGCTTTAATAAACCTGAGTATAGACGATACGCAAATAGTTCATGTAAAACATTTAGAAACAGCAAAACAGACATGGGATAGTTTAAAAAACATTCACGAGAGAGCCAATTTGTCCAGTAAATTGTATTTGTTACGAAAATTGTATAGTGCAAAACTTCCCGAAAATGGGAACATGCACAAACACATTACTAATATACTGGAAATAAAAGATAAGCTCTCCGCAATAGGAGAGAACATAACCGACTCGCATTTATCTGCACTTCTATTGTGCTCGTTACCTGCGAGTTATAATACTCTAATAACAGCTCTCGAAGCCCGAAATGAAATTGAATTAACTCCCGAATTCATCAAGAGCAAACTTACTGATGAATTTAATAAACGGGTAGAAAATAGTGAGCAAGTTGAAAACTCACAAAAGGTGTTTAAAACACAAAAGAAATACACTCAAGATTATAAAGGGCAAAACAAATATTGTACCTACTGTAAACAATCAAATCACACTTACAAACAATGCTGGCATCTCAAAAACAGAAACACACAGACCACTACACCTAAAACACAATACAAATACAAAAAGTACACATCGTTGTGTTTTGAAAATACAAAAGGTGATAGTAAAAATAAAATGAATGAATCAAAAACAGATGAACAGGTACAAATAAATAAAAGTGAACATAAAGATGCAGCATTCATAATTGTCAATCCCGCTAATAAAACCTGGTTAATTGACTCAGGAGCGTCTTCGCATATAGCGAACGATAGGGATATATTTACAAAATTCAACGATACTGAAAAAACTACAGTAACAATTGCTAATGGGAATACATTAAATTCTTACGGAACCGGCGAAACACAAATAATGACAAAAACATCTGATGGATGTATAAATAGAATTACACTTAAAAATGTGTTATTTGTTCCACAATTGGAATCAAATTTAATTTCCGTAAGTAAAGCCACAGAACATGGCTACAAAGTATTTTTCGAAAATGAAAAATGCATACTATCGTGCAATGGAAATATATACTTAGAAGCATTTAAGAAACATAACTTATATCAAGTTGAAACACTAGAAGAAAGTTCTCAAAATAAAATAAACATTGCACATGATTGCAGAAATAAAGATTGCCTCGAAATTTGGCATAAACGCCTTGGCCACAGAAATAATGAAAGTATAAAAGAATTAGTCAAAAATGACTTGGCCAGTGGGATAAAAATAAATAACTGTAATCATAAAACAAACTGTGAAACCTGTATAAAAACAAAGTCAACAAATGCACCGTACTCTAAATCTATCGAAAATAAAACAACAAAAGTATTAGATTTAGTACATACTGATTTATGTGGGCCTTTTAAAACACCCACAATAGGAGGAAAAAATTACTTCCTTACATTCATAGATGACAGTTCTAGATTCACAGTTATTTACTTATTAAAAAGTAAAGATGAAGTTTATGAAAAAATAAAAGACTATGTACAAATGGTCAAAACCAGACAAGGAAAATATCCGACGGCGATTAGATCGGATAACGGTGGGGAATACATAGGAAATAAAACAGAAGCCTTTCTAAGGGAACATGGTATAAAACATGAATACACAGTTCCATTTTGTCCCAGCCAGAATGGCATTGCTGAGAGAAAAAACAGAAGTTTAATTGAAATGACACGAAGCCTATTATCCGAAGCAAATTTACCTCATAGGTTCTGGGGTGAAGCGATAAATACTGCTAATCACCTCCAAAATAGGCTCCCCACTAAATTGACAAATAAAACGCCATATGAAATTTGGTTCAAAAGAAAACCAAATCTCTATTATTTACGTGTATTTGGCTGTAAAGTATACACTTACATAAACAAACACAAAAGATCTAAACTAGATGACACAGCAGAAGAGGGTATCTTCATGGGCTATGATAATAATACAAAGGGATACCGCGTTTTCACTAAAAATGGTGAAATAATAATTTCCAGATCTGTAAAATTTCTGGAAGAAAAACTGAACAATTTAAACGAGAAAATTAATGATCACGAACAATTAATTGAAGATAAAAAATACATTGAAATAGAAATAGGTGAAACACCCTGTACACCTGACGCGCCCAAACAATCAGAAACACATCAACCTCGTAGATCTGAAAGACAAAACAGAGGAGTACCACCTCAAAGATATACTTCCGACAATTTTATTGCTTTAGCAAATGATTGCGATACAACAGAACCTGAAAACTGGAAACAGCTTATCAAAATAAACAATCCACTAGAAAAGAAAAACTGGCTTAAAGCCACTGAAAACGAAATACAATCGTTAATGAAAAATAATACATGGGATCTAGTCGATCCTCCTCTTAATAAAAGAATCATAGGAAGTAGATGGATTTTCAAACGAAAAATTGATAGTTCAGGAAATACACAAAAATATAAAGCACGTTTTGTTGCCAAAGGTTTCAGTCAAAAATATGGGGAAGATTACCAAGAAACATTTTCACCAGTAGCACAACATTGTACCATCAAAACACTTCTTTTAGCAGCAGCTTATAATAATTTGAATGTGCGACATGTAGATATTGACACCGCTTTTCTTCATGGGAACTTAAATGAAGAAATATATATAAATCAACCTGAAGGCTATGTAAACGAACAATTTCCTGAAAAAGTTTGCAAGCTCAAAAAGGCAATCTATGGCCTCAAACAGGCCGCCAGAGCTTGGCATATTAAAATCGCTGAAACACTAGACAACTTGAACTTTATCCAAAGTACAGCAGACACATGTCTTTTCACTAGAAAAGAAAAAGATCATACATCATACATAATAATATATGTTGATGATATACTCATCGCCAGCAAAGATGAAATAATAGAAGAAATCGTAAATTCTCTAAAACAAGAATACGAATTAAAGGATCTAGGCAATATTAGTAACTATTTAGGTACTCAAATTCAGAAATTACCTAACGGTTATTCTCTTGATCAAAAAATTAAGATTGAAAATTTAGCGAAAAAGTTCAATCTTGAAAACTCCAAACCGTGCAAAACTCCAATGGAACCAGGATATAACAAATTAAATGATGATGATAATTTAATGCCAAATAATATTAAATATCGCCAGGCACTTGGTTCATTGCTTTATATAACAACCATAACGAGACCTGACATTTCAGCAGCAGTAAACATTTTAAGCAGAAGAAATGAGAATCCTCGCGAAAAAGACTGGCAAGCCGTAAAAAGAATAATAAGATATCTATATCATACTAAAGAACTAAAATTAATAATTAACACTAATGAAGAACCAATATTAAAGGTATTCGCTGATGCCGATTGGGCAGGTGATACCAAAACCCGCAGATCAACATCGGGAATATTATATATGTTGGGCAACAACCCAATTCAGTGGACGACGAAAAGGCAAAGTTGCATTGCCTTATCTTCAGCAGAGGCTGAATATGTGTCCGCAGCACATGCTAGCCAAGAAATAATTTGGTTATTGAAGTTACTTGACGATCTAGGCTTTCCACAGCAAAAACCAATCACTTTATATGAAGACAATCAAAGTACCATAAAAATGGTTGAATCAGAAAAATTCACGAAAAGATCAAAGCACATCGACGTCAAATTTAATGCCATTAAACAATATAGCGAAGAAGGCATAATTGAGTTAAGATATCTTCCAACAGAAAAAATGATAGCTGATGCACTTACCAAACCTTTACCCAAGCCTCGATTCATCGAACACAGAAATTCAATGAAAATATTAGTTAATCCCCATGAATGGATTAAGGGGGAAATTTTAGAAAACTAATCCATTCATTTCAATCACTTAATATTTTCCACTCAAAGTAAAATAAATAAATAAAGAAAATGATGAAGCACGCAGATAAAAACCCAACGATAATTTTTCTCTCATCTCTTAAAACAAGTGACCTAATTTATGACTCTTAAGTTTCAAGTTTATCAAGCAATAGAGATTTATTACCTCGTTATAATCGTTCTCTTCTAATAATGTGAAATATGTTTATAATTTGTTATTTGTGATTATGCTATTATAAACTTATTACAGAACTAAAACATTTAAAAGGACAATTATTCAACGTCAATTTGTTTCAAAGAAATGATGCAACTTTACTCGTAACTTTCCAAACTTTGTGAAAATGAGTCAGTGTATTACTATCCTTCATTCTGTAAAGTCACAGGAAAAAATGTTTCCTGATGCTATAATTAATATAATTCTAAATGTAAACCTTTTAAAATTTTAAGTAATGTAAAATATAATTTTTAAAATCAATCCAAACGTGAACTTATTTATTCAATGTGAATTGTGCATTAATATAATTTTTTTTTACAAGTCTTATTTCAGAAGTGGTACATCTACACGATTATTCAAGAAGTGTTTATAATAAATTCTCAAATAGTTGAAATATATAAACCAGTGGATATTTCATAAATTGGATAGACCTTAGAAAAGGTAAGCAATTCCTTTTCTTTCTGCATGTTGAAGACCAGAGTTAATTTTAATTTGAAGAATTTAATATTCTGATGTTACGCGCTTACCTCGTTGGCCTCGCCCCTTCAACAATGGGCTGGCGCTCCATCGTGCTGGAACCACATGACCCGCCGGATGCGTGGAGGAACAACGTTTAACAGGTCTGGCAGCACATGTTGCAGAAATGTGAGGTATGTTTTACCGTTGAGGCGTTCAGGAAGAAGGTACGGTCCGATTAGGTGGTCTCCGAGGATTCCTGCCCAAACATTGATGGAAAAGCGTCTCTGATGAGCATGTGGATACGTAGCATGTGGATTGACATCCGCCCATACATGTGCATTGTGTGTGTTAAATGTACCTTCACGTGTGAAGGTACATTCATCGGTGAAAAGCACAGTTCGTCCAAAATGTGGATTTAGCGCGTTCTGCTGCAGAAACCAGCGGGCGAATTCAATACGATTTGGATAATCCCCTGGAGACAGTTTCTGGACTCGTTGCACATGAAACGGGAGCAAATGTTCATCCTTCAGTACCCTCCAAGTCGTGGACTGTGAGGTATCCACCTGGCTAGCCACTGTTCGTGTACTTGTACTTGGCTGCGCCGCTACTACATCCAGAATGGCTTCTGCAACAACTACTGATTCGTCCTTTTTTGCACGACCTGCATTCGACCGGGAAGCGAGAAATGATCCCGTCTCACACAACTGTCTGTGCAAGCGCTCGAAAGTTTTGCGGTTAGGCAACCGCCTGTTACGAAATCGCTCTCCGTACATTCGTTGTGCCTCTGCACCATTTCCATCTGCCGCTCCGTAAATTAAATGCATCTCAGCCTTTTCCTTATTCGTGAAGGGCACCATCTTCCGATTCATTACTACAGCGACTTACACTTGACTCACCGTTCAGTGGTTTTTATGCCTGAATCGTGTCGAAATTTTGCATACGTGTTCTTCTTCTTCCCCATTTGACATTTGCATACTTTCTGTTTCCTTCTTCACCCGGTGACTAGCGTCAGGAATGGAGCTTTAACGTTTGCATGAGCGACGTTTCCAACTGTGCCAGTGCCTTTATGAGTGAATTCCGACTATGCAGTCCTTGACGAAAGTTGTATTTTTGCCTCGTATCACAGCACAGAATCGTTGGGCATGGTTAAGTAGTGCAAACTGAACTATGTTCAGAAGTTGAATTTTGAACCCCCTCCCCTCGCTACTGAACCACGCTCAGCGATTCAGATTTTGAGCTGAAAATTTAAGTTTAAGTCTAAGCTTTAGAAAGCATTTAATGAGACACAAAAAATAACGGTATAAAATAGTTGTTCGTTACTCCAAAGTCTAAAGCGCCCTCTATCGGAATTTTTTGAAAATTTTCTTTAAAATTTATTTTCAAGAAAATACTGACATAAAGAATAATTTTAGCAAAACGCGGCAGTAGTTAGAGCCTAATCTACGACACAAAGATCGGGAATAACTGATTTTTGTTCTGGGGGGAGAAGGGTTTCAAATTTCAGTTTACGCTACTTAACTACTCGTTAGGACTCAGATTTTTAGATCAAAATTTAAGTTTAAGTCTAAGCTTTCGAAATCATTTAAAGAAATACAAAAAATAACGTTAAAAAATAGTTGTTTGTTACTCCAAAGTCTAAAGCGCCCCCTATCGGCATTTTTTGAAATTGAACTTTAAAATTTTATTTCAAAAAAATACTGGCATAAAGAAAATTTTTTGCAAAAACCGCAAACGAATCGACCAATTTTTCCATGTTTTATAATCATTTGAAATTTCGGACCCTAAACTTTAATGCCCCCTATCTCCTTGGGAATACGTCTGGGACCCTTAGTCTCCTATTTAATATTATTTGTCTTTAAGTGTACTATAACCCCTTAAAGTTCTGCCCATCTTTTATGAATCACCCTGTATATATATATATATATATATATATTTATATTTAATGGATTTTTTCTCAAACATTTACATGTGAACAGTTTTTACACTGTTGAAATATAGTGGAAAATTTTACACACGCACATACACACACACAAAAAAAAAAGAAAAAATCTTTCATTTATAGATAAAATCAATTTTTTTATATTTTTTATAAGAATTGAGAAATTAATATATAGGAGATTTGATCTGTTTTGTAGCTACAACTTTTCTTTTCTTTAATTTCTTTTTTTTTTTTTTTTTTTTTTTTTTTTTTTGGGGGGGGGGTGCATTTTGAATTCAAAGATTTATATATATATATATATATATATATATACATACATATTTGTTAATTCATCTAAGTATTGTTATAAATATTTTTCAAAAAAAAAAAAAAAGAAAGAAAGAAAGAAAGAAAAAGAAAAAAGAAAGAAAGAAAGAAAAACCCCCTTTAACTACTGATTTAATAAGTAAGTTTTATTGGACGAATCTTTTCTAAATTTCATGTTATTATTACATAAATTCTCTAATCTATATTAGAATACTCAGACAAAGGGAATTATTGAGATGGAAATTTTTTTGGAGATGGAATTCAGATTTTAAGACATAAAGGGATAACACATATTGCATTAAGTGTATTAGAATTCGGTTTGCAAGTGAAATTTCTCTTCCTTTCTACATTTGCAACAATTGTACGCATCTCTCTCGCAGTTCTAACGTAGAAGATGATAATTCGACTTTAAGGTCGCTCTTTTCCCAGAGTTACTTACTGATTCTATAAGCTCATCCTGTCATTTGCCTGTGTCACAATTCCGATTAATCTGACGCAATATCGCATCTGAAACACGTCGTTTGAAAAGACAACTGTCAAATAATAATCTGACGGATATCGTAGTTCCTTGTTGAGGACAATCCAAATAGATGCGATAGTAGTAATTTAGACATTGCGCAAATTCTCCATTTCATTTTGTAGAACAGAAATGATATTATTTCTGCAGAAATCCCTTTAAAGACGATTTCAAAAATGCTTTTCTTTGTTATATAAAATAGCAATAAAACGGAAAAATTATGTATTACACATACATTATGGTACGTTTTCACATTCCATATATTAGTTACATTCCTTATCCTTTTCCCATTTCACTAATTTTAAGGTGGTTCAGATTTCAAAATTTAATTTTCTATACGAAATTTGTAGACAAAAATGATACTCTATTTGTAGAAATTCCTTTAAAGACGATTTTAAAAATGCTATTCTTTGTTATATAAAACAGCACTAAAACGGAAAAATAATGTATTACACATGTACAGCTCATATTCAAAATATTAGAATAATTGAGAAAAAGTAATAAGAAAAAATTATTTTTCATTTATTTATTTTTGATACTAAGTAAATGCAATTAAATTTATTATAAATTAAATCTGGAATGTTTAGATAAGATTTTAACATTTACAAAATATAAAATACAATACAATAAATTAGGTATACAGCTTTCTGAAAATACATCAAAATATTAGAGTGAAATTTATATTGGTTCAAAATATTAGAATATTTTATTTTACGCAACAATATTACCTTATGAATACGAAGTAAATGTTAGTTAATATTTTGCAGCATCCCCTTTAGCTTTCATAACAGCGTACTTGCATACTACTGAATATTAGCCCAAATAGATTTTATACGTGTCACTAACTCAGTTTTACTTGAAGGAGGATTTTCTTGGAGTTTTTTCTTCATTATACACCATAAGTTTTCGATGGGATTAAGGTCTGGTGAGTTTGGTGACCAAGGAAGTACATGTTATGCGTTGGAGGAACCAATTCTTACATAGTTGACATCGAGGTATGCGGTGACGCTAAATCTTGTTAAAAGATGAAATCATTTTCAAATAAATCTTCTGATGATGGACTCATGCAATATTCCAAAATTTCTTGATATATCTGAGAGTTAACCTTTTCGTAGACGATGCATAACTTTCCAGGTCCTTTTGCACTCATGCAACCCCAAACCATGACACTAGCAGCAAATTTTACGGAACGTTTAAGGCATTCTTTATCAAATGCTTCTTGCTTCCTACGCCAAACTCGAATACCTTGATTACCATATGAAACACAAAACATACTTTCATCACTAAATAATATATTTTTCCAATCTTCTTCGCTCCATAAATGTCTTAATTTACACCAATTCAATCTTATACGCCTTTGTTTTGCAGTCATGAGAGGTTTTGTTTTCGGTACACGAGATTCAAACTTAAATTTATGGAGACGTCTTAATGTTGTCGATGTAGAAACTTCAACTCCTTCTTCTTTCCATTTTCGGTGCAAGAATCGCACACTTTTAAAACGGTTTTTCTTAACTATGTGCTTCAGTTTCCTGTCATCTCTAGCAGATGTTTTTGGTTTTCAGCCGCCATTTTGAAATTTTCCATTTTTCTTAATTTTGTATTACTATTTTACTAACGCTTGATTGCGAACAATTTAAATAATTCGCTATATAACATTGATTTTTACCGTGCCGATACAAATCAACCATACGAAGTTTAATAGATTCAGGAATATCACTCACACGACACATTTTAAGACGAAAAAGCAAACAAACTGCAAAAAGAATACTGATTTTAAATAAAATCGTCTGAATTTAATCAATGATGCCACCAGTTATGAATTGGTGATAATTAAAGGAGAATTAATGTTAAATATTCTAATATTTTGAACCACTTGAATAAATATTCTAATATTTTGATTTTTCAAAATATTTTTTTTCAATTACTAATCTTTTCAAAAATGATATTAATTTTAAGATAATAAATAAGCTTAATCAACAATAAGTTCTTAATAAAAATATCGTTTGCATATTTGCATTAAAAGACATTAAATTACCAAACGATGTTTCAATTAGTAAAAAAAAGTAATTTTTCTAATATTTTGAATATGAGCTGTATTTTGATATGTTTTCACATTCCATATATTCATTACATCTCTTATCCTTTTCCCATTTCAGTAACTTTAAGGTGGTCTAGATTTCAAAAGTTAATTTTCCTATAAGAACTTTGTAAACAGAAATGCTACTCTATTTGTAGGAATTCCTTTAAAGAAAATTTCAAAAATGCTTTTCTTTGTTGTATAAAACAGCATTAAAGACAGTAAAATAATATATTACACATGTATTTTGCTACGTTTTCGCATTCCATACATTCGTTACATCTCTTATCCTTTTCCCATTTCATTAACTTTAAGGTAGTCCATATTCCAAAAGTTGATTTTCCTATATAAGAATTTTGTAAACAGAAATGATAATATTAGTAGAAATTCCTTTAACCCCTTCGCGACGAGCATCCTTTACAGAATTTTTAATCTGTTACCACCGGTTTTTCAAAACAGAAATTTTTGCGTAATTGAATCGCAGAAATGCTATGATTAAGTAAGGCAAAGCTTACGATAAAAAATAGCTAGCTGGTGGGAATAATCGAGGATTCTTGGCATCTTATGCGGCACGTATACGTGTCGCTCGTCCCCAAGGTGTTAAAAACGATTTCAAAAATGCTTTTCTTTCTTGTGTAAAGCAAAATTAAAACAAAAAAGTAATGCATTACACATGTATTATGGTACGTTTTCACATTCCATATATTCATTACGTTCCTTATCCTTTTCTCATATCATTAACTTTTAGGTGGTCCAGATTTCAAAAGTTAATTATCTATACGAATTTTTTAGACAAAAATGATACTCTATTTGTAGAAATTCCTTTAAAGACGATTTCAAAAAGGCTTTGTTATATAAAACAGCACTAAAACAGAAAAATAATGTGTTGCACATGTGTTATGGTATGTTATCGCATTCCATATATTCGTTACATCTCTTATCCTTTTCCCATTTCATTAACTTTAAGGTGGTTCATGATTTCAAAAGTTAATTTTCCTATAAGGACTTTGTAAACAGAAATGATACTCTATTTGTATAAATTCCTATAAAGACGATTTCAAAAATGCTTTTCTTTCTTGTATAAAACAGCATTAAAGACAGTAAAATAATGTATTACACATGTATTATGGTACGTTTGTGCATTCCATACATTCGTTACATCTCTTATCCTTTTCTCATTTCATTAACTTTAAGGTGGTCTAGATTCCAAAAGTTAATTTTCCTATAAGAGTTTTGTAAACAGAAATGATACTCTATCTGTAGAAATTCCTTAGACGATTTCAAAAATGCTTTTCTTTGTTGTGTAAAACAAACAAACAAAAAAAAACATGTATTACGCATGTAGGTTCGTTTTCGCATTTCGTATATTCGTTACATTCCTTATCCTTTTCCCATATCATTAACTTTAAGATGGTCCAGATTTCAAAAGTTAATTTTTCTATAAGAATTTCGTAGTGATATTTTTTCCAGGATAGGATTTTAATTTATAAAAAAAAAAAAAAATACACGTTGAAAATTTTTGAAAAGATTAAAATTTTATTCTGCTTAAATTCAAAATTTTCATTTTCAGCATATTTAATTTTTGATATAACTGCTTAACCAAGTGCTCAATTTCCATGTGTTTTTCCCTTTTAAGCTCAGAAAACTATTTTTAATAGTTTAACTTCAGCTTTTATGAAAATATTCCTTGTAAAATTTTTAATAGTTTTACATCTGAAAAAAAAAAAAAAAAAAAAAACCCATACGCTTTACAGTAATTTTTGCTTCGCTTAAAATTCCCCCAAGTAAGTCTGTGCAAAATTTCATATATTAACTTTAGAAGGAATAATATATAGTTTTTAAAAACTTTGTCTTCAAAACAAACAAACAAACTTTGCCAAATCATCAAAAAAAAAAAAAAAAAAAAAAAAAAAAAGCAGTTCAAACAAATTTTGACAAATCATTAAAAAAAAGAAAAAAGGCAAAATAAAATAAAATATGAGATAAGTGTACTTAAAAGGCATCAACATGGCTTATGACATGGCTATCAACATGGCTTATGAAGGTTGTACGAATTTTAGACGATGTACACTGTAAAAAAGACAAATGTTTGTTAATCTAAAAGAAAATACAAAATAAACCATGAATGAAAATTACATATTAACCTCAATCCTCAAATCAGTTTTCTCAAACTGAAATATCGGTTCTTAGGATGCTATCAATTCTCAATTAAAAATTTTTAGTTGCGTATAACTTGATTTATGCATATATTCTAATACGATCAAATGTTGTGTGTATGTGGTTATAGTATATTGTAGGTTGATTTCTTAATTTTATTTTATATATTTATTTTAAGGTAAATACATCACATTAATACAAATTAAACAAATTTTTGCTTTCCCTTTTTAAGTTCCCTATTTTGGCTAGAAAAGCAACTTGCAGGGAAATTTTAAATTAGGCTTACCAAATATAACTGAATAGATATGAAGCAATTATGTAAAAAAATTTAACTTTTTTTTTTTTTTTTGAAATCGTAGTTAAAAAAAATCCCCTTAGGTTGTAATATAAACCAAACCATTCAATGAATGCGATCGAAAACTTTGATGTGTCCTTGTAAACGAGCTAACAAATTTATTGAAGATACTGGAACGATCAATTCGCTGTCCTAATTAGGTTTGAATTGGTTCAGTATTTCGGACGTTACCGTGATGACAAGTTTTATGTGGTTTTTTTTTTTTTTTTGCTTTTGTGTGTCCTTGTATACAAACTAATATGAGAGCTACATAATTGGTTAACAAACTAATCCAAGATATTGGCAAGATCAATATAGTATCTCAATTTGGTTCGAAAAGGTTTAGTATTTCGTACGTTATCGTGATGACAAGATTTGCATTAGATATATACACTGCTGTCCAAAAATTAAGGGGCAGTGACCGGACACTTTCTCTTTTTACACGGTTTGTCGACTATCTACTGAAATTCTTGCCAAATTGTTCTTGAAATTCGAGGATGCAAAGCACATGTTTGACTTCAAGAACGGTATAAACAGTATGCTGCAATTAAAAAATTTATATATTAAATATTTGATGAGATATGGGCATTTGTATGAAATAATTTATAACTGCGCATGCGCGAACTATACCAAAGAATTTTTTTCATGATTTGGTAGTCATTTCTATAGAGTAACGCATACAAAAATACCGGTCAAATATCGTGAAAACTCCGAACGATACCAGCAATACAGTGAGCTAATTGACAAATTTGGGAGGGAAATCTCATTGGATTATATGGGATTTCCCCCCGAATTTGTCAAGGTTACATTTTACAGATCACCCCGTGAAAACGGAACCTGTCTATAACAGAATGCTGCTTTAAACGGAATCTTCTTATGGTCCCGATGAAAAGAACACAATACAATTGTAACAAAAAAAATGTACCGACTAAGATGAAAATCATCTGTATAAAATTAAATTTTTTTCCGGTGATTTGGATTAAGTTTCAGCAGATTTTTCTGCATTATGGTATAATAAACGTCAACACTAAAAAAAACACTAAATTTTAAATATAAATTATCGAATGTATACTTTTTTAATTTTCAAGCATAAAACCCATCTCTTTTTAAATTTTGTTTCTTTTTTCAAATACTAAGCCTTAATTTAAAAATAATAATAATAATAAAAGAACAGGAAAAAGAAACACACAGGAAGTAAAATTGAATTGAATTTAAAAATTTTCAAAAAATAATTTTAAAGATATAGTTAACGATAAAAGTTCACCAAAACAAAAGCACTTTCAACACTGGAAAGAAAGTGAACTTTTTTAATTTTCTGAATAAACGAGGTGAAACAACAGATATTTTATAGTTTTGTTTAATCATTCTTGATATATTGAGACATTAAAAAAAAACCTTTCATATAATCTATGAAAATAAGGTAGTGCGATAAAATATTAAGCACTCTTCAAAATACAATTTGTTCTTCACGTTGAAAGCATAATTGCTCGTAATAAAAATGGAAGAATAATTTTGAAAGAATACTTGATGGAATATTTTCAATTTTCAGGCGTTTTAAAGCGTTTCCGATAAATAATAAATTAATGAAATTCTTGGACGGAAATTTATTCACTGATGTTTTTTCCCATGATAAGGATTCTAAAGTTTTGTTGAATTGTGGATATTTAAAATGGAGATATTTAAAATGGATTACTTACTTTACAAGAAAAAAGTATTAGATTCGTGAAAAATTTCGGTTTTCGACGTATTTATACGGTTTAGAACAGCCATACTCAACCTTTTTTTCTCGCGGGCCGCAAACGTATGTTTGCGACATTAAGCGGGCCGCAACACACAATACGCGTATACAATAATGTAAAAACGGGTGATTAAAACAGTGAGATGACAAAAGTAGTATAACAAAGCAATATAATAAAATTAATATAAATTAGCAAGATTGAAGATTTGTCGTCGAAGAATTTTAACAAAAATATTAATGCCACTATTTCCAAAAAATAAATTCCGTGGCTTTTTTTTTTCTTTTTTTAATCGCAAACGATGTAGACATATGCCGCGAAGATTCTTGTTTAGAAATATTGCTGTAAAATGTTTTGCTGCCATTTTTTTCCGCGACGAACATATAATATTAATATACATACATATAATATAATTAATATACATACATAATACATATAACTAATAAGCATTATTAGCTATGTATGGTAAGTACAAAACGTAATAATATAATAATGCAGCATTTCTAAGAGCTAAAGAAAAAAAAAATCAGATTTTCTTTAATAAATCAGACTTTTACTCAAAACAAAAACATTATATATATTTTTTATGTAAAAATACATAGCACAAATTTAATTAATTTGGAAAAATGATTGACTAGTGTCGAAGATTAAACAAGTGGGTAAGTGTGATCCAAGTTCGCACAAAGGGGTTTGTTTAATATTCCTTTGAAAACACTTTATCCTTTCTTTAAAAAATCCAAATAAATTTCATTTTCTTAAAAAAAAAAAAAAACTGTCTATTTTTCTTGGTTTTTCGAATATCTGAACCGGCCCGATAGCGGGTGAAGACCACTATTATGTTCTGTCATAATAATATCTGTCATGCGGACTAAATGCGATATTTAAAAAAAATTAATTTCAAAATTAAACATGTTGTACACCTTCAAAATGTTAAAATATGCGAATATTTCCATAATCGGTTTTTTATCATGATTCAATACGTTCCTCAAACTCATATATTTACTATTCTCTATTACTCATATTCATACTCGCTTTGTATTATACTGAAACATTTGAAAAATCCGTTAAACTTGCGATATGACGTCAGATTTTCTTTTTAATTCTCTAATGACGTGAAATTAATCTGTTTTGTGTACATGCACACATACTCATACTCCTTGTATTATTGAGAAATCTTTCTGTTTTATTACCACTATGACGTCAATCATTTTTATTTCATATTAATCTTTTTTTTCAATTGGTGAAATTTTTTATTTCATTTTTATTTTTCACGTGGAAATCGTCTGATAGAAAATTAATTATTGTAGATAGAATTTCATCATGGATTTTTAATTTTTGGCATCTGCTATAAGGGAAAATGTTCAAATTTAATAAGAAAAGGCTGTTAGAATTTTGGTTTTTTTTTTATCTCTATTTATTAAAATAACACGAATTTTTCAAATTTTAATATTTTCAGCTCTTCGCAGCTGATATTCTGATTTATACACAAAGTTTCAACTCTGTAAGTTACACAGTTTTCGAGAATGGCTCTGTAACAGACAGACAACGGAGCGGGAGCAATAGGGTTTCGTGAGATGAACGAAACCCTAAAAATGTAAACACTACTGTAGCACAAATATGATTGCATGTAAAAAGAACATTTGACTAAGGAAATGGCATTTAAGATGTTGTAACATAATTTTAAATTAGTAATTATAAATAACACGACAGATTTAGTTTTATCATGAAAATATATAAAAGAACAGTGAAGGTCTTAAAAACCTTTTATGCACATCTCAATTAATTTTATATATAATTATGTGTCTCGGGCCGCACATAAAGTGTCGCCGGCCCACATGTGGCCCGCGGGCCACAGGTTGAGTATGGCTGGTTTAGAAGGTCCTGAGTACGATTTGACTGCTTTTAGAAAATGTCCGTCTGTGATTCTGTGTACCTGTCTGTATATAACACAAATTTTGTGGGTGCTGTAACTCACGAAATACTGCGTAGAATAGGATGAAATTTTACATGAAGCTATATCTTTGTGCGAACTAGTACTGATTAGTTTTGGGGCAAAATCGCTCAAGAAGGGATGAACCGAATAGATAATTTATTCGATCTGTGTGATGCTTACACTATATTTTCAATGATGACCGGTCACTTGCGATTTTAGACGTTTTGTTAAATATCTGGAAAGATACATAAGGAATTATCCTGTAACTTCAGGAGTGTAAACAACATGATAAACGTCATATATTTCCGTGAAGATTTTTTCCCGAAACCCCATAAGGGGCCGTCAACAAATTGAAGAAAAACGAATATATTTTGGATAACCCTGTAAAAACTAATATTGCAAGAGCATTCAAACTGTAGATTATGATTAAGTGGATTATTGTAATAATTTGGGTTCATTTGTATGAAGATAGCATGTATACTCGAAGAGAAATTCAGGTTTTTATAAAAACAGTCTCAAATTTTACCAAGTTTTTTGCTTATAATTTACAGAGTTTTTAATATAAAAATAAGTTTTTTTCAGAAAATATGACAAACAAAATTATACACAATACCCTGCAATCAGAATTAAAAAATAATAAAAATTGTATGAAAATGAGCAGGTTTACTAAATATTGTTTCACTGCGCATGCGCGAATTCAATCAAAATATACTGTGCATAATATATTAGCTAAATGTATAGACCAACTTTTATGAAAGTCTCAAAAACATAGCTTGAAAATTCTGATAGTAATCGCCGATAGAATAAGCTCGAATTTCGCTGTTCCCAAAAGGAAGCAAAAAGATGAGGGGTTGTATCCAAATGTACTAGCTTATCAAAGTTGACATAATAAGAATGAAGTGTCTCTCATTCTATATTTGATACAACCCCTCATCTTTTTACTTCCTTTTGGAAACAGCGAATTTCAAGCTTATTCTGTCGACGATTGCTATCAGAATTTTCAAGCTATGTTTTTGAGACTTTCATAAAAGTTGGTCTATACATTTTGCTAATATATTATGCACAGTATATTTTGATTGAATTCGCGCATGCGCAGTGAAACAATATTTAGTAAATCTGCTCTTTTTTCATACAATTTTTATTATTTTTTAATTCTGATTGCAGGGTATTGTGTATAATTTTGTTTGTCATATTTTCTGAAAAAAACTTGTTTTTATATTAAAAACTCTGCAAATTATAAGCAAAAAACTTGGTAAAATTTGGGACCGTTTTTATAAAAACCTGAATTTCTCTTCGAGTATACATGCTATCTTCATACAAATGAACCCAAATTATTACAATAATCCACTTAATCATAATCTACAGTTTGAATGCTTTTGCATATTAGTTTTTACAGGATTATCCAAAATATATTCGTTTTTCTTCAATTTGTTGACGGCCCCTTATGGGGTTTCGGGAAAAAATCTTCACGGAAATATATGACGTTTATCATGTTGTTTACACTCCTGAAGTTACAGGATAATTTCTTATGTATCTTTCCAGATATTTAACAAAACGTCTAAAATCGCAAGTGACCGGTCATCATTGGAAATATAGTGTATATCTCCAGTTTATACGCGTAGAAAGAATTCAGCGAAACATCAAATTTAGAATCCTCATGATAGGAATAGATTGTCATTCAGCTTTGGCAACTTGGATGCAGCATGAGTTATTGTGTGAAATGGTGTTTGTTCTGGACTGCAAACTTTTCGGGGCCTCCGTGGCCGAGTGGTTAAGACACCATTCCGCTAATCGCTTGAGAGCGTAGGAGTCAGGTCGGGTTCGACTCCCGCCAGCTCCATTGCACACACTTTGTGGAGCTCGCGGATGTAACTCTCTGGTGTTGTAAATTTCCTTGTGGCTATCTCTCCCCTCTATATTGACGATGACTTTTATAAGCGGGCACTTGATGTCAAGCACACAAGTCAGATGTATATGTTATCAATAAACAAACAAACTGAAAACTTTTGACAGCTATCTGAAATAGTTTTATTTTCATATTATCGTAGTTAGTTTAAAATAATTTCACTGTGATATCCAGAAAGCGGAGATCCTAAGGTACTTTTAGAGGCACGCCTTTAGTTTACATGTAAAAGTGGCCATCTTTCTTAGGTGGGGCTGGTGTAAATATGGGCCCTCATTTAAAGGCGGCCCCTAATTACACTACCCTTTCTCTTAAACAACATAAAATATTTCAATATTTTGTTTACGTAAAAACAGCAATTACCTACATTATACACATTACGAAATATATTATAAAATAAACCTAACAAATGCTTTGAGGTAAGAGAACTTAAAAATTACTTTAGATGTAGATAATAATAAATTTATAGGTAATTATAAGGACATTTCATTATCTATAAATCCTCAAAGCATTCGTTAGTTTTATTTTATAATATATCTGGTAATATGCGTAATCTAACATAATGGTGTAATGCCAGGGGGCAGGCGTGGGAAGACCAAAGATTTTCCGTACTCATCAGATTACTGTGACCCTCCCCTTGTGGACAGTGATAATAATATCAATCTGTATATCAACGATAGGGATAAACCAGATTCGAGCGATGCAACTTGCATCTTTTGTGATGGAAAATTCTCTGAAGACACTCGCGGAGTAGTGTGGGTTAAATGTGTTATGTGCCAAATGTAGGGCGCATTAGATTGTGCCGGGACTGAAAGAGCCCAGCTATGTTTGCGATTTCTGTAAATAATTTTTTTCTGTAATAAATAAATTCTCTACAAATTTTGTATTGTTTTAGCCTGTTTTAATACATTTTTTGTGACATATTTGGACCCTATTTTTTCTGGTGCTTTTTTAAAAGCTTTTTGTAAATCTTCGTTTTCAATTTGAAATAATTGGTATTAAACATTGTTTTGCCTCCTATCATTTAGTAAACTTGTTATAGTTGTAAATGAAGGTTAAACAAAAAACTGAAAATTTTCGAAAGGAAAGTCACTTCAAGACAAAAACAAAAAAAGGTGCCCATATTTACACCTTTTCTTCTATATGTTAAAAAAAAACCCATATTTTTAACTAGTGTATGCAATACATTTAGTATTTCATGTTATAGATTTTACATGGTAATTGAATTACAAGTAGCTATGTTTTTCATTTTCGTTTTTAATAAACGTTCTTTTCAATTTATAGAAGGCTCCAGATTAATTTACCGGAGAGCTATGCAAAAATAAATAAGTGGAATTTAGGTCGATCGCGTTAAATCGGAACAAATCGTATAAAAAGAAAATGATTTTTAAAAGATTCGTGTTAAATCAAAACGTAAAGAAAATGCTTGAAAGAAAACAGATTTGAGTTAATTTTCAGAAATAATTTAGATAATTTGAAAATAAAGAATGCTACAGAAAAATGTTAAAAAGAAACAAAATAAAATAATATCTTAGTTCCAGAGCATTTGTTAAATCCAAGAAAGAATTCGACATAATTTTATTCCCTTTTTTAATTAGCATATCGAGATCTAATTACTGATATTCAAACTGGAATAACATTTCGGAAACTGAGAAGTGTATCGAGAATCTAGTTTTCTGAAGTTTGAAAGCCGAAACATTAATGAAATTATTCTTCGCTGATCAAGCGTTAAACATTAGATAAAGAAACTTATTAATCTCGCTTCTATGAGAAAAATCTGAAGATATAAGGTATTGATAAAAATGCATATCTTGATTTACACGAATAACAAAATACGACTTCCGTCAGAATTTAAAACACTTACAAATAATTATAACAATGATTATAACAATAATTATAACAATATTATAAAGCAAAAAACATGTCCATGAGTAACGCTGACGTCATTTTGACAGTGGTAACGAACTGACCAATAAAGTTCGCTTTTACTGAAATTCATTTTTAAATTTCTAAACACTGCACAATTTACATTTTTACACCGTTAAATAGTAGAGGGGGGGAGGGGGATTCTCTTTCAATTTGTTTGAAGACTGTATCTCAATTTATGGATTTCTTTTCTGGTTTTTAAAATAATTTTCAAGCACGATTTTTTTATATATACATCTCTATCACATGCAGCCTAATTACGAAAGATTAACCCGTTTACAATTAAAACAATATAAGTAGTTCGGCATTTTATCCAGCTAATATACCATGAAATTAAAACTTCGCATAAATAAATAGATAAAATAATATGAATAAAATACAAATTTAACATATATGTAATTGAACTACGCGCTTAAACCACTGAAATTATAAGAAAAAAAAAGGCTGCTGTAAGTATTGAAAACTTTATCGATTTCTTGGGCTACTAACCTCTGTCGGGCTGCTAATACTAAATTATCGCGTTTAATGAATTTCAAAACTTTATTTGAATTCATTGTTGATATTTTTCACATAAAAATGCTTTTTGGTAGTGATGGGCATAACGATTATTTTGATTATTCGAATGAAATATTCGGGTATGCGTAGAAGCATACCTTTCAAACTTCAATTTTTTTTTTTTATTCAATTACTACCAGAAATTTAAAAAAAAAAAAAAAGAAGTTTCTGATTTTAATTAGAATTGGATTAGATGCCAGATAAAAATGAAAAATGATGTTTAGAAACACATTTTTCATTTTTATCTGGCATCTAATCTAATTCTAATTAAAAGCAGAAACTTCTTTTTTTTTTCAAAATTTCTGGTAGTAATTGAATTAAAAATTTTTTGAAGTTTGACAGAAATGCTTCTGCGCAGACCCGAATGATTCATTCGAATAATCATAATAATCGTTATGCCCATCACTACTTTTTGGAGTTGTTAGTGGACAATTTAAAAAACATATTAAATGAAAAAAAATTCTGTTAGCGTTTACAATTTATATATATATATATAAAAAAATGGTTTTTCGTCTATTTTCACCTATGTAACACGGGAAAGCCGGGTTGGATCCTGTAGTATTCATACGATGTTGAAAATTTTGTCCTAGGTTGAAACAAATTTTTGGCATTGCAGTAAGCTGCAAGGTATAACCATAAGGTAGTAAAGAAAACCATGATTTGGTACTTTATATGAACTACGAAATGGTGCAATGTGAACCCTATTTTTGTTTTAGATTGAACTATAAACCTGTGGACTTTGGTGGGTTGTTTACATACTAAAATATGAATGGGTTGTATCATTAATCGGTAAAATGTTGAATCATTAACTGGTAATATGTTGAACCAAGTATTGAGAAAATGTTGAAAAAGAAGCTGGTAAAATATTGAACCATAAAATGGCTACGGTGTTCCTTTGCAAACAGGAGTTAATCTGGCTGGGATATATAGCCGATTTTGGGCAGATATCGCAAATTTGTTTTACTGTTTTATTTAAATGATTGAACAATTAGCTTTCCAAGACAGTTTTATTTATTCTTACGATAATTAGAAGCGTATGGTTGTTTTTGTTTCATCTGTCAAACCAGAAGGCACTGTTTAACACTAGAATCGTGGGAAATTTTACTAAACTTTTATAAAAATATTTTACACCAGAATTTTTATTCAGAACTATTTAGGTTATTTATTTAACTTATTTTTGCGTGTGAGTAACTTAACTTATTTTATAAAGAAATTTCTGGTTCGAATTGACTATTATTCATTTGATACGGGTCAATATGACCCCTCATCGCGGTTCTAGTGTTAAAGACTTCAAAAAAGAGAAGCACTTATCAACATAAAAAATCATCATAACAATCTGAAGAATTTCTAAAATGAGAGGTGAATATTTTGAATGGATATCCAGAAATAAAAATGTTATATGCATTTTCTGGAAAACAAGATTTTTATGGACAGTCAGTTTTTTAAAACTTTCTATCTTTAAAAAATGAGGTTATCTATACTATTATAGTAAAGAGGAAACGGTGACTGACTGACTGATTCATCAACGCCCAGCCGAAACTACTAAAGTCAGGTTCACGAAATTTGGACTGTAGATTGCTGTTATGGCCTACGCAAGCAATAAGAAAGGTCTTTTGAAAATTCCCCCCACGAAGAGGGTTAAAGGGGAGTTCGAATGTTTTGGATCATTTTGTCATATCTCAGCAGCAGTTTTAGGTAGGAGCGTGAAATTCCAAAAAATAAATTTACTAAAAAAATAATTGAACACGTGTTTCAGCGATGTTAGAAATTCCCCCACCCGAAGGGGGTTAAAGGGGGGTTCGAAACTTTTCGAAAATTTTAAAGCATGTGGCCATATCTCAGTAGCCGTTTTAGGTGGGAGCGTGAAATTCCAGAAAATAAATTTACTATAAAAATAATTGAACACGTGTTTCAGCGATTTCAGAAATTCCCCCCAGAAGGGGGTAAAGGGGGAGGGGTCGAATGTTTTAGGTCATTTCGCCATAGCTCAGCAGCAGTTATAGGTAGGAACGCGAAAATCAGGAAAACAAATCTACTAAAAAAATGATTAAACACGCATTTCAACGATTTTAGAAATTCCCCCCTGGAGGTGGTTAAAGGGGGTAGTCGAAGGTTTTAGGTCATTTCGCCATATCTCAGCAGCAGTTTTGTGTAGGAGTGCGAAATTAAGGAAAACAAATCTACTAAAAAATTGGTTAAACACGTATTCCAGCGATTTTAGAAATTTCCCCCCAAAGGGGGGTTAAAAAAGGGTCGAATGTTTTAGATCATTTCGTCATATCTCAGCAGCAGTTTTAGTTAGGAGCTCAAAAATCAGGAAAACAAATCTACTAAAAATGAATAACACACGTATTTCAACAATTTTGGAAATTCCTCCAGAAGGTGGTTAAAGGGGGAGGGTCGAATTTTTTAGGTCATTTCGCCATACCTCAGCTTTTATGTAGGAGGGCGAAATTAATTAAAACAAATCTACTAAAAAATTGGTTAAACACGCATTTCAGTGATTTTAGAAATTCCCCCGATAAGATTTAAAGGGGGTGGTTTCGAAAATTTTAGGACATTTCGCCATATCTCAGCAGCTGTTTTATGTAGGTGCGCGAAATTCAGGAAAACAAATCTACTAAACAAATAATTAAACACGTATTTCAGTGAATTTAGAAATCCCCCCCCCCCGAAGGTGGTTAAAGGGGGATTCGAAAGTTTTAGGTCATAATTTCCCCCCCCCCCCCTGAAGTGGTTAATGGGAGGGGTCGAAAGTTTTAGGTCATTTCGCCATATCTCAGCAGCAGTTTTCGGTAGGAGCGCTAAACTCAGGAAAACAAATCTACTAAAAAAATTGTTAAACATATATTTCAGCGATTTTAGAAATCCCCCCTCCCCCTACTGGGTTAGAGGAAAGTTTTGGGTCATTTCGTCATATCTCAGCAGCAGTTTTAGGTTTGGGCGCGAAATTCAGGAAAACAAATCTACTAAAAAATGGTTACACTTATATTTCAGCGATTTTAGAAATTCCACCAGAAGAGGTTAAAAGGGGTGGGGATTCGAAAGTTTTAGGTCATTTCACCATATGTCAGCAGTTTATTAGTTTCAATATGTACATAAACAGAAAAATTTATTTATCACATTCAAAATTTTAATTAAAGTTCAAAATTTCTAAGTACTGCGATTTTGTCTCACTCCCACTTTTATCCAATTTAGAACAACTTTTTAAAAGTATCTACACTTCTCTACCCTACATTGTAGTCAACACATTCTCTATCCGTGCAAAGTCGGGACGGGCCGCTAGTATTTATATAAAACCGATAGCCTTACTATTTATGTGATGTTGCGGGTGTAATGAACTCTCGGTTTAAATAAATGATAATTTCATGAAATTTTACAGCTATTTTTAAAAATCGACACATAGAAAATTATAGGAAAAATCAACAAAGTGATAAATGAAATCAGTATACCTATTATGAAATTTTTTACTTTGTAACTTAGATCGTAATTCATTACATTCTTAGTACTTCAAATATTTGATGAAGAAAGAAAAAATACTAAACTATCATCATTTTATGTCATGAGGACGTGTTCCGAAAGTATCAAATATTGCATTATTTTTCATTAAAAGTGAACAAATATTGCATCAAAATAATTTATTTAACAAATGTAATTGTCTTTCTATATATTAATTTATGTGAAACATTCATGTATTATATACACATTTTTGTTTTATATGTATATTTAAAATGCATATAAAAAGCAGTGGAATGCCTTAAAATGCATACTTTTTTTTTTTTTTTTTTTAAGAACAAGAAATTGTAAAGTAGGGTACAGTCTCGATCAGACAGTTATTAATAATAAATACATCATAGAACTCTTATCAAAATGTGCTATTAAAAATGAATAATAGCATAATATACGCTATCTCCATTATATTACTATTGTTCAATCCATCAATAATAGTGTTGGAAGGAGTTTTCTTCATTACAGTAAAAACAGTCAATACATATTTTTTTTTCCACACTCCGCTATGATAACGATCATTTAATCTTTCTTTTCCTTCGCTTTGATGGTTGACAGCACCGTATAATTGAAGATGAAAAAGATGTCATCGATTTTTGGCATAATGAGATAGCGACCAAAATAGCGAGATTTTAATGAGATGAGGCACTTTAAACATACTTTTTAATCTGTGTTTTAAGAGCTTTTGTCAGAATTTAAGAAATGAAAAGCAAATGTTTGATGATTTAAGATTAAATAAATTCTTTGGAGTAAATTTATAATAGGCTCAAAACCAAATCTAGTAGAATGAATTATTTAGAATGAATTATCTAAACTGCAACAGTAACTGCTTAACTTTCCAGAAGTGCGAACGACTTCGAAAACAATGATTTTTAATGTCTCTTTTCTTCAGAGGAAGGTAACTTTCCTATTAGCAAAACAAGACTGGGTCATTATTATATCTATGATCGCTAATGTTAATCCTATAGACATAGAGGAAATAATTCACGATATCTCGTTCGCATTTCAATATTTTTAAGTGATTTTTTTTGCATTGGATAGCTGAGGTCAATCTCTATGCACGCTTCTTTGTACTTTTTTGATTTCGATTACAATTTTTTTTATTAAGATACTTTCACTTTCAGAACCGGTTTCGAAAGTGAAAGTATATTCAATAAAAAAACTGCAACCAAAATCGAAAAAGTTCAAAGGAACGTGCATAGAGATTATTGACCTCAAAAATATTGAAATGCGAACGCGATATCGTAAATTATTTCCCCCATAGAATTAACATTAGCGAGCAGGTGTTTTCGCCTGAGTGAAATAGCCTCTTAAGGCTGCTTGTCAGTAAACTTCCCCATTCCCCTCGCTAATGTTAATCCTATGGGCGTAGGATGCATTCGTATTTTTAAAATATCTCCTCAGGAAATTAATATTTTTAACTTCTGTTCTCTTAGTGTTCTTAAAGGCCGCCTCTTTTTTTTCCTTAGTTGTCAAAAATTTTCTAAAATATATACTTAATTTTATGTGAAGTGTTGAAATCTTATTCAGCTTCGCTAACATATTAACACATAAAATTATAAATTAAGCACATATTTTAGAAATATTTTAATAGCTAAGAAAAAAAGGGACATCTTATATGAGTAGTACAAAAAAAAAAAAACAGCAGTTAAAAATGTTAATTTCCTGAGGAGATATTTTAAAAATACGAATGTATCCTACGCCCACAGGATTAACATTAGCGAAGGGAATCGAGAAGTTTATTGACGAGCAGCCTTAACTACATCTCGACCAACATTGGCATGAAATATTGCCGCAATATTAGGATGTTTAGGTTTTGACAATATTTTCCCAATTTTGAAAGTACTACTACTCCATTTTTGTTATCAATATTTTCAATGTAAAACCTATATTTCTGTAATAATGGCATTTCCTTGAAAACGCTTAAAATGTAAGGCCGACTTAATTACGATTTGACCCCAATATAACCAATTTTGCTTTTCTACTAGAAATACATACATGCAGCAGTCGAATGAAAGTGGAATTACTTTAAATGCATACCACGATTTCTTTTTTCTTTTTTTTTCTTTTTTCCTTTTTTGGGAGGGGGGGGGGGATAATAAAATAGATAATAAAGGGATAATAAAAATTTCATATGCGCAAAAGTTATTATTAAATATTAAATACAGAAATTTAAAAAAAAATTATTATATAAGTTATGGAATTTTAATATAATTTTATTTTGAATTTTAAAATAATTCAAATCATTACACAAAATTTCTCGACAACGTTTTTAATAATCTTTAAATTAAACTCAAAAAGCAGTATGAAACTGTATTTATAGCGTATTTTATTTATATATTTATTTATTTTAAATTGGTATACAAATTATTAAATAATAAATATTTGCTTTATCTAATATTTATAATATAGATATTTCTTGTTTAATAATAAATTATGATATGAAATAACTGTGTGAAACAAGATATAAGATATGATATAATCATGGGAAAAGAAAGAAGAAAAGAACTGTAAAAAGTGATAAAAATTTGTATTTCTATAATGCGTATTATTTTTTCTACAAACACCTTTAAATAAAAAATCATAGAAATAAAAATTAAATGTATTTTTTTAACTGTAGGAATTAAAATGATTTATGACATTTTGTGTAACTAATTTTAAATCACGAACTTCAATTATATAATTGAATTTCATTATACAGCAAAACCTCCATATTATGAAAATTACAGTGACAGTCTAGAATAGCGGACATCTTTATTTAGCGAACGCCGTTTGCAATGCATATTTGTATAATTTTACCCCTGAAAAGCGGACCCCTTCAAGTAGCGGACAAATACCGCGGTCCCGATGTACCCACTATTGAGAGGTTTTACTGCAGTTTAATGTTCCATTGCAAAATAAATAAATAAATAAATAAAATAAAGCAATATGATATTTAAAATGTATTAAGTTTAAATGACAAAAATTAATAAATTAAACAAAACTAATAAAAATAATATGGTATGTGTTTAATTAATTTTAAATTATAAAATTCAAATATATAGCTTGCATTAAAACAGTGTCAAGAAATTAATTTATAAAAACAATGCGTAGTATTCCTAACAAACGTAGTATTCCTAATTCAATTTTAAATTTTAAATGAATTAAAAGTTTTATACCAAACGTTTTGACATTTTTCTGAAGCCCGAGGTATAATTTGGGGTTCACGACTTAAGGCTGCTCGTCAGTAAACTTCCCGATTCCCCTCGCTAATGTTATTCCTATGGGCGCAGTATGCATTCGTATTTTTAAAATAATTCTTCGGAAAATTAATATTTTTAACTTCTGTTTTCTTTGTACTGTTCTTAAAGAATGTCTCTTTTTTTTCTTAGTTGTCAATTTTTTCTAAAATATATACTTAATTTTATATGAAATGTTAAAATCGTATTCAGTTTCGCTAAGATTTTAACACATAAAAATATAAATTAAGCACATAGTTTAGAAATATTTTGATAACTAAGGTAAAAAGAGACATTCCTTAAGAACAGTACACAGGAAACAGAAGTTAAAAATATTAATTTCCCGAGGAGATATTTTAAAAATACGAATGCATCCTACGCCCATAGGAATAACATTAGCGAGGGGAATCGGGAAGTTTACTGACCAGCAGCCTTAAGGGTGTCTGGAAGTCAAAATTCTTAAACCAAAATGTTCTCTAGTAAAATGCTACAAAGTTAAATAAATTAAATAAAACAAACCACGTATTTCTACGGTGCAGATTTAACAATTTTTGTGTTGTTCGATCAGACTTTCCCCACCCGTAACTAAAACTTTCAAGTCCATATATCTCAGATTTTTTTTTTTTTCGCAATTTGTTTACAAAGATCTATATAAACTTTCTTGCAAGATACGTACTATATGAAATTAAATACATGGCTTTTATGTTAGTTTTTTAATAATATGTCTTTAGGATTTTTAATTTCATATAAAAATTTTGAAATTGTATTCCTTGCAGTAAAAATCCCTTTCAAAAATCCTCTTTTTTTTTTCTTTTTAATTTATTATAAATTTTGTAAGCAAAATTTTTATAAATCCTAAAGACAAATGAACAAGAAGCTTTTTCAGCACACAATAGTGAAAAAAGCAATGAAATCGGGTAATTGGTTCATGAGTTACATAAAAAATTAAACAAGTTTAAAATTTCTATTTTTTTTTTTTTTTTTATTTAAGAAATTTCAAAGTTTTCAAAAATTTATATCTGAAAGTTAATTTAAATAGAAAAACACATTTCAGGAAAGAGATTCATTAAAAAATGCCTTTAAGTAAATAAAATGAAATTTTGATGTTTTTTACGCGTGGGGTTTTTGAGAGATCAGACAATTACTTGAATCTTCTGGGTGATAGAGACAACACAGTGCAAGTATGGAACTTTTGTACATAGATAAGCTGCTATTATTAATACTATTTAGTTTTATTATTATTATTATTATTAAATAGTTATGAGAAACAATATATTATTATAGAAGCTTGAATAAATTGCATATATTAAAACGTTTCGATTATAAAAAAAAATAATCATTTAACATGAACATGCATGTTACAAAGATATTATGAATTTTTATTTATTATATCATACCTTCAGATAAATTAATCTCTTTTTTTTTTTTTCAAATATATTTTATATTATTTATAACCGCATTGGTTGTTTTTTTTCTTGATATGACGATTGGGAAAATGTATTATTTAAGATATGTATCATAAAAACCTAGTGTATCATTTTGCTTAGTGAAAGTTTTTCAAAAATTAAATGATTAAATGTTAAACTTTTGTGTTTTTAATTGAAAAAAAAATTTTTTTTTTCAACAAAAATATTTTTTTCTCTCAATGATTATTTTATTTCTTTGTATTTTTATGAACTATTTATTAAAAATTCCTTTTTTATTTATTGAAAATTTGTTCATCTTTCTATCAGCCGTACATGTTTTACAATTGTTTAAAACATAGATTTAATTTTCTTCTTTTTCTTTCTTTTCCGTTCTTTTCTTTCCCTTCTTGCTTTTTCACTCTCTGTTTTTTTGTTTTTTTTAGACTCCTTTTTTATAATTACAAATTTTTTAAACAAATAAAATGTATCAAGAAAAAATATTTTAAGCATCTTAACCTTCTAAATATTTCAAATATTAAAAAAATAAATAATTTCTGTAACAATTTAAAATATAATAAAAAATTTACCATCGTGATAGTCATTATTTAGTAGAATTTTGTTCATACTTACATCAACTTTGCATTTTCAACTATTGTTTGAACTATAGAAATACGGTTTTTGATTATATACTTTCGATTTTAGTATTTAAAAAAATATTTTTTAAGTATTTTACTTAAAATGCCTTATGCATCTCATCATTAAAGAATATATAATTTATTTAAGATGTTGCATCACCATTAATTATAAGTATTTTTAGATTTAAAAAATAATCATTTCGATAACAATAATATAAATTCGACTGTGATAATTATATGTTATATTAATAAAATGTTATTTATACATTTTTTTTCATACTTACATAACTGTTCTCTTTAAACCATTGTTTGAAGTGTAGAAATATATCTTTTTATTATAGACTCTTAGTTTATTATTTTAAAAATAAATTTTTAAATGTTTCACTAGATATAAATAAAGAGAAGAGCTCTATCCAAAAACAATAAGTATCTAAAACATTAAAAAAAATTAATAATTTCTGTAATGATTTAAAAATAAATCTTACCATTGGTATAATCGTACACCTACAAATAATCACATTTGGCTTTCTCCCCCTCCACCCCCTGAATTATTACTTTATTTGTTTACATTTGTACGCCTATACTTACTTAAAATTCCTATTTCACTTACTACTAATTTGTCCATTATATGTATTATCTGTGCTTTTTAAACTTCAAACACAGAGTAAAATATAAACCCTCAAATTTTTCATTTTAAAAATTAAATTTTAAACGTTTTACTTCAAATAAATAAAATGTGTAAAGAAAAAAAAATCGCATACATCTAAAAATTATAAATATTTGAAATATTAAAAAATTAAATAATTTATGCATTAATTTAAAATTAAATCTTACCATTATGATAGTCGTACCCCCACGAAAAATCAACTGCAGGGGACACAGAATGGGAACGAACAAGAAAACTCACGCAAGTACCCAGCTCGGCAACTTAGGAAGAAAACTGTTTATCCAAAAATTATCTCTAAATGCAGAAATTTCCACTATCAGCTGTTTAACGGCGGCCGGCAGAGATTTTTATACCCAACATGCTTCCGATTAAAAATCCAAGAATTTGTTTCACAGTGCTTGAAGCAAATCGAGAGACTCAAAACTAAAAAAGTATTTCGGAACATTCCTCCTCCTTTTAAAACCTGTTACGCCAGCTGAGTTTCAAAACAATGCGCATGCGTTGAGAAGTGACAGACTTTAGATTAGATATTGTAAACCTTTTTGTTTATTAATTGTTTTTCATTTGTTCTGTTTTGACTGGTTGATTTAAATATAAAAAGTTTAATGGCTTAATAAGGACTTTAAAGAAATTAAGAACAAAAATTAGTAGCAGACGATTTTTTTCTACCATGGTACAAGGAAATAATAATCACTGATCATATTAGGGGAATAAAAGTAATAAAGGTAGATATTATTTTTAATAATTATTATGGAATTAAAAATAATTAATAGTTCGAATAAATATGTAAATTATTTTTTTATTAATATTTATTTAGAAAAACTAATTTTTAACTATATCATATTAAAGTTGAAATATTTCATATAAAAACTTTTTTTAATTCGTTCTTTTAAAATTTATGCAATGTATAATATAAAATAAACGTAATTACTAATTTTAATTATGTAATCATTTTATTATTATAAAAATTATTTTTACTATAATTTTCTATTGGATGCTATCTAGAAAATTCATTATTTTTTTTAGGATATATATTATAGTAATCGATTTATTTATCTGTACTTAATCCTCGACTGACGAAGTATGATTTAATATGGGTTTAACAATAATAATTAAAATAAATCTAGTAACTTTTTTCACTATATATTATGTTTAATATTAACAGGTTCATGTGTACGCAAAAATTATTGCTTGTTTTGAAATAGTACAATATTTTTCGCACATTATAAAAGCTTTCCTTAATTCATAATTATATTTTAGCTTAAAATAATTGCTTAAGATATTGGGAATTTTTTGCTTATTAATGTTTGCTATTTGTTCTATTTTGTTTTATTTGTTTAAATATAAAAAAGTTAACGGACTTTATGAAAAATAAGAAAATATATTAGTGGCAAACGTTTTTTTTTTTTTTTTTTTTTCGGTGGAAAGTAATGTTAGTTACGGAATATAAAAACAAAAAATATGTATAATTAGATTTTTCAGTCATTGTACAATTTAGAAATAATTTTCTATCATAAGAAATTGAAGAATATTTTAGCATTGTTTGTCAAGATGATATTTTTGTACATTGGAAGGTAATGATGCTTATACTATATACTTCTGCTATACCATATACTTTATACTTCTGCGATATACAGGGTAATTTCAGATTCATGGTACAAACTGTAAGGCTTGCTACAGGACACTGTAACAAACAATTTTTGTTTAGGAAATTAATAAACAGTAAAATAAGTTATTAGACTGTTGACATGTTTCGGTTCAGCAGGGTCGGAAATCCATTTATTTAGTCAAAAATACAGGGCGTCTCACTCCCATCCGAAGTCACGTTTTCGTTCATAACTTAAACAGTAGTGAAGATATTTTAACGAAATCCTTACAATATGCTTACGATTCATACAAAGATGAGTCTGTTGCGAATGTTGTTAAAATGTCTTCACTACAGTTAAAGTTATGAACGAAAACGCGACTTCGGATTGGAGTGAGACGCCCTGTATTTTTGACTTATAATTGGATTTCCGACCCTGCTTTCCTATAAAAAAAAAATGTACCAACCCTTAAAGTTTGTACCATGAATTTGGAATCACCCTGTATACTACATCGCTCACAATATGACAATTATACTTTTTGTAATTATTTTTTAATCGCATTATAACTTACAATATTTTCAATTTCTTAAGCAGGTGGAAGATAATGTTACTTACGGAATATAAAAGTGAAAAGAATATGTAATTATTTTTTTTCAATCATCACCCCATAATTAATAAATAATTTTCTAATATAAAAAAAAAAAATCATAACTAGAATTGTTTGTTAAAGTGATCTTTTTATGATACACTGAAAGTAATGATACACATACTGCTATACAATATTACAATATAGTTCATAATGTGAAAATTATTACTTACCCATCATACGTAGTATAGGGTAAGTCTTGCAATCGTTTTAAAAATCGATTTTTTTTTTTTTTTTTTTTTTTTTTTTTTTTTTTTTTGACGGATTTACACGTTTCAGACATTGAAGATTCCGAAAAACGTATTTTTAGAAAAAAAAAAAATTGCCGTCCGTCTGTCTGTGTGTGTGTCTGTAAACGCTCTATCTCCCGAACAAATTGAGATAAAGACTTGACATTTGGTATGTACTTAGTATCTAATAATGGGAAGAAGCCTATTGAATTTCAGTAACCTTGATTATCTAGAACTATTTTTTTCGGACTCAAGAAATATTCGTTCTGATAAAAGGTATATAAAAAATTTCGAAATTGTTTATTTTAAGGAGTGAATATAAAATACAATAAAAGAAAAAACATAAATTTTGCATAAAGAATGAAGTCGGTAGGATAATTAGTTGCCGAGATATTTGTAATCCTATTTTCCACACTGTTCGATTTTTCATGACATTGTACTTCATTCAAATTTCAATTCAAAGAAATATTTTAATTGGAAATGAGACGCTTAATCCGACGCAGTAAACTGTTAGTTAATATGATTATCATTTTTGGAGTTATAAGGATATTTCTTTTACGCAATCAGTAATAGAGCATTTAAAGTTTAGGACGTCATCAAGTCACGATTTTATTCGAATTGAAATGCATTTTATAAATAGTTTACACATATTTTATTTTCATATTTTATATTATGCATAGCATATCCATGATGGGTAAGTATTACGGTTCCCCCCCCCCCCCCCCAACGACTAGTTATTATTTGTAATTAATATTTTTTCAATCACCATTGTATAAAAATATAAAAAATTATAACACCTTGTAATAATATAATTATTTTAATTGCTGAAAAGCGTAAAATAAAAACATTATAAACGTTAAAATAAGTTTTATTAGACTGTTTATTTTATTAGAGCCGAAACATGTCAACAGTCCAATAACTTATTTTACTGTTTATAATGTTTTACGTCTTCTAGCAATTAAAAGAGGTACGTGATCGTATAATTCAAAAATAATGGAAGTTATCATTACCTGTCAAAACGGTATTTTTGTGACACACATACTTGTAAATATTTTACAAGTCATCCCATCATACGTAGTTATACAGTTTTATAGATTTTACCCATCATACGTAGTTAGGGTAAGTCTTGTAATCGTTTTAAAAATCGAAAAAAAAATTTTGACGGATTTACACGTTTCAGACACTGGAGATTCCGAAAAACATATTTTTAGAAAAAAAAATTTGCCGTCCGTCTGTGTGTCTGTGTGTCTGTAAACGCTCTATCTCCCGAAAAAATTGAGATAGAGACTTGCAATTTGGTATGTACTTAGTATGTAATAATGGGAAGAAGCCTATTTCATTTCAAGAACCTCGATTAACCGGAACTATTTTTTTCGGACTCTCGAAATATTCGTTCTGATAACAGGTATATAAAAATTTTTGAAATTGGTTATTTTAAGAAATGAATATAAAATACAATAAAAAAAAACATAAATTTTGCATAAAGCATGAAGTCGATCGGATAATTAGTTGCCGAGATATTTGGAATCCTATTTCCACACTCTTCGATTTTTCATGACCCTGTATTTCATCCAAATTTCACTTCAAAGATATATTTTAATTGGAAATTTGACGCTTAATCAGATGCAATAAACCGCTAGTTAATAGGATTATTATTTTTGGAATTATAAGGATGTTTCTTTCAAGCAATTCAGTAATCGAGCCTTTAAAGTTTGTGACGTCATCAAGCCACGATTTTATTTGAATTGCAATGCATTTTATAAGTAGTTTACACATTTTTATTTTAATATTTTACATTATGCATATCCATGATGGGTAAGTATTACGGTGGCCCCAACGACTAGTTTTTTATTCTATTATAATTTTCTTACAATCAGTATTGAGCAGGCGCGAACTCATTGACTTATCACTCGGAAGTTTGACTCACTTTCTGTGAGTTTTGAATTAAATTTGATTAACTTATTGGGAAAAAAAAAAAAAAGAGCGTGAGTTGAATTAGACCAAAATTAATCTTAAGCAGGGCAAAATTACATTTCAAATTCATTTAATTTTTTTCACAATTTCCGGAAAACTCTCTCTCTTTCTACCCATTAAAATGAAGTATGTACCATTTATAGTTCGTTTACAGGGGCACTCAAAAAAATTCTATTACATTATATTATATGGAGAAAATAGCTTGCGTTTCATTATAATGATTTTACGATGCACCAAACATAATGAAAGTGATATGCATCACAGAGACTGCACTACAACATGTTTTCTATAAAGCATGGAGTAAGTAATATTTATGGTTCGTTTACAAGGACACAACAAAAAACAATTCCATTATATTATGGTCTATAGGCAAAAATTGCTTGCGGTGTATTTCAATCATATTACTCTACTTTAAACATAATAAAATTGATATACATCACTGAAGTGCATTATACAACATGACTTCTGCAGATTATGGAGTGTGTAGCATTTATCGTTGATTTACAGAGACACACAAAAGATACAGGATGGACTATTAGCAATTATTGCTGATATGCGTTTTCAGCTGAGGTCATTGTTAAGTTTAACTAAATTTTAGTGTATTACATGATGTGTATAAATTCTATAGATCATATACAGACTACAGGGCTCCAAAAACAATTCATAAGCATTATTGTCTATGGACGTGCATTGCCTAAAATGCGTATTTAAACGTGTTATGAATTTTCCAGCTGAACTTTTACACTCTTTTATTTAACTTAACTTAGTTTTTGTATATAAAGAAGGAATTTTGTAATCAATTTTTTTGTCACTTGAGATGCTAGAATTACAAAAAAATTTGTATACAGGTGTGATTTAATGACAATACAAGACTGATATTTTTAGAACTTTATAAAAATTGAATAAGTTAATTTTGATGCATTTATCCTTCAGCTAGCCACAGGTGGTAAATCGCCAAATAATCTTTATGGTAACGACTATTTACGTTTTACAAAAACAATGGTGTTAATTATGCGCCAAACCATTCTCGATGCTTCAGATACATCAAAATATAACTTTTACATTTTTCAAATCTTTAAATTTTAATGGCATCTGGCTATATAAAGGCTGTACACTGTTAAAAATCTGCATGCAACTGTCCAGTCATTCAACCTTTTTTTTAAAAAAATAACGATTACTTGATCATACTATGAAGCGTTCTCATTAGTGATCGATTAAAATTATGGTTTAGTAACCGTTATATACAAAAACGGCTGAATGACTGAACAGTTTGCATTTTTAACAGTGTACAATAAATCCCGTAGCTGCAATTTTAATTCCTGCCATTATTGTTTTTTACTTTCTTCTATCTATAATAGAAGAAAGTATTGTAATCGAAATTTTTTTTTACTTCCGATTTTCGACGGATTTACACGCTTTAGGGATCAGAGATACCGGAAAACATGTTTTTACAAAATGTCTGTCTGTCCGTCCTCATTGTATCATCGAAAAGTGTATGAAGTTATGCTTCAAATTGAACCACATTTTTTTTTCTATGTTTTAGGCTATGGCAAGCAGGTCCTACTTGAATTTGGGGATATTTCAACGAAAGGGGGGCGCTGCTATCGGAATTTTTGTTCGATTTTCACTATTGTATAATCGAAAAGTGTATGATGTTATGCAGATAATTGAACCAAATTTTTTTTTATATGTTTTTGACTATAGACTGCCAGTCCAAGTTGAATTCGGGGATATTTCGACGAAAAAAGGCGCTGCGATCGCGATTTTTGTTCGATTTTCACTATTATATCATCGAAAAGTATATGATGTTATGCAGATAATTAAAACAAATTTTTTTCTATGTTTTTGGCTATGGCCAGCAGGTCCTACTTGAATTTGGTGATATTCCGCCGGAAGGGGGCGCTGTGATAGCCATTTAAAGATTTCAAATTCAAAAAGATGTACAAAAAAATTAGAAATCTTAAAAAAATTTTTCGTTAAATGTTCGGCCTTGATCCGGAGAATCCGGAGCAATTTTAGTTTTGCCTCTATCTTAAAAAATGGCTGAGATATAGCGGTTTGAAATTTTAGGGTAGCTGACATTTTCAAACAAGGCAGCAGAATTCATCCATAAACGGGTTTAATTTATGAGTTTTAGTTACCATGGTTTCGGCAAATTCTCTTTCATTGCTGTAACCATTGTTTCCTTATTCTTATATGCTTAACACTATATATTTATATTCGCCAACGTCAAATTCTCGCCAAGCTTGGCGACAGTTTGCGAAATTTCGCCAAATTTTTTTCGACAAAAATAGGTTGCCATAAATGAAGCCAACTTGGCTGTATACAGCTAATTTGGCGGTATTCTCATTCAAATTCAATGTTGACGAGAACTGGGAATGAATCTTCTTTAATTGGGTTCCACGCATTTTACCTTCGTGTTTTCCAGTAAAATTACCTAAAATCGTAAAACGAAGGAATAGGGAGACTATCTGTTCCTGTCGGTACAGGCCAGAAGCACTTTTCGTAGTTTAGTATACATCAGTTGACCGCATCCCGGTAACCCGACGATTCTCAAGAAGCTGACGTGCAACAGAATGACGAAAAATATCGATTTTATTGGCAATGTGATAGCGAATTTTGAAGTATTAACATGACTGAGATAGAAGAAAGTTTTGGAATTGGCACATCCGACTAGTTTTATTCTATTTTACTTATCATTATTTTCATATTGCTAATTAATAAAATCTTTTAAAATAATTATAATTTCGTTTTAATTATGCGGATTTTTTGTTTCAGGTGTAATAAAATTCGAGTCTGATGAATTCTTCCCTACTACTTGAATTTAAGATATTTATAATGTATCAAGAAACTTTATGATGTGACAATAAAGATGATAAGCTGGTAAGTTACTTCATTTCATGCAATAAATTTATCTTTTGAACAATTCAGAAAATGATTTAGAAGAGTTTTATAAGGAGAAAAATTTCTGCGTACAAAAGAATTTTTTAAAGTAAAAAGTAAATATTTACACTAATTCAGTATGACTCATAGAAGCATTTTGTCATCATGAAATTTTATATGAAATCTTAAATATTTATTGAAGTTATTATTTTTTTTTTTCAGAAACATATTTTGATCACTGCGTAATCTCAGTGGAACTCGCATTAATATCACTGTCACAAATCTGTATGAAAGGGATCACAATTTTTTTACTATTACGTTAAAATCAACTTCATGGACTCACAGTGATAAGATATTCCCATCTCACCGGCATAGATACATACACTTACTTATACGTACTTTACGTGGATTGAACATTGCGTAAACATACATAATCTCAAGGGGCGTTTCAGATATTAAGGGTCGATTACTCCACAAAGGTCGTTTTTTTTTATTAACATAACATGGAAGACTGGTAACCGGTAAAATATCTTACAAGGTTCAGTTCTTCTCTAATATTCTGGAACTTGCTTCATAAGAGAAACTGACAAACTTACGATAATGATATATATGTAATGTATATTTAAACTGCTGATTTTCGAAACATGTGTTTTGAGAGTTCATCTCTAATATCTGCAACGCCTCATATGTAATAGATGGATATTTATGTGTATACATATATTAAAATCTGCTATTTATATGTTTTCATAATTTGAACAGATTTCACCATTCAGTGTATAATTCTAACCATAGTTGTAATGCTTTTTCATAACCATCAAGGATACAAATAATAAAACTAACGCAAAAATATTATGTTTTTGCACTGCAATGCGGTTTTCAGTATTTTGTTCAGAACAGATTTTATTTTCTAATAAAAGCTGTATAGACTAAGAACTTACTACTTTCCATCAAAGCCGGTACAAATTCATAAGTGCAAAATATGCATTTACAGATATGAATTTACAAAGACTTTGCGGGTGCAAGAAAATAGGTCGGTGGGCACAAATGCACAACCCTGATGTTGCCGAAGCCTGATGTATGATATTTTCAAATGAACGAAACCATCACGCTATACTTTAATCAATAATAACGAGTAAAATTATGGCATTTCTTCCAAAATAACTCACTGACGTATAACTAAAAGCATCCAGGGGATCACATATTCATGATAACATGATGTTCTGCGGATGGCCGAAAGAGTTTTGTAGACAGTCAAAATGTCCCCCTTATTTACGTCATGCATGTGACTTTTTGTGCCATTTTATGGGCATATAGGATAACTGAAGATGTCCTCTGGATAACACCGATGACATCTTTAAAAAATCCAAAGATGGTCATATAATCTGATATCTTCGTGGATGGTCAAAATTGTCCCAGATGTGGACGCGAGAAATTCTGAAGATGCCTATACATGTTGCACGAATAAATATCCTGCGTACGACTAATTTGGGCATTTGTAGAATAGTTGCAGATATCCTCTGATAACACAATAACAGACCTGTACCATCACTTGAGGATGTTGCTCGGATAGTTGCGGTTGTATGGCTGTTACATAAATGAAAAATTTGTTCAAGCCATTAAAATCCGAATTCCGATATTTTAGTGTAGTGATAATGTCCTCATTTTTAAAATGAAACGTTCATTTTTATTCAGAAAACTTAAATATTTTATTATGATTATTCAAAGTGACGTAATTTCCACAAACTTTTCCATTCATACTTCTTTTTTCCCAGATTTTCCTTTTTTTTTCCTGTGAGTTGGAGAGGAGTGGGCAATGATATTTTATTAGATTAAAAGCGCTTTTATTGCTCACGTCACACACTGAATTCATTTATTAAGTTAATAATTATCTTGAAATGGTTATTGCAGCCATTATGGTAAATAGTATATGATATTTGCAGCCATTTTTTTTTTCGTCTATTTAAAACAGAGCAAATTACCGGGTTTTTAGAGACCGCAGGGTTGCTAAGCTTAGAGTGAAGAAACGATTTTCTTTCACGGAATTGGTTGGCGACTTTGATGATTTCTCTGGCGACAGATCTGGGACGTCCAAGGAGAAGGGCCCTTGAGATGTTTATCACGTACCTTGGGGAGAGTTTCTTTTTTTTATTTTATTCTTCTTGCTTCGAAACTTTTGAAGAACAATAAAAAAGGTTTTGCTGACCACAGAGTCTTTGGAAAAGAAAGCCCAAAGAAATAATTTATGACACTTGTCACAGAATTTGGTCTATACGTATATAGTCTGTATGTATGGAAAGAATATCTGAAACAACTTCGTCGGCATTGTGAATATGAAAGTGTTAATCAATGACTTTTCTTTGTGGTTACAATTATGAGTTCTTCTCGGATTAACTGATCTCAAGAATCTGTAAGTAATTATATCCCTTTCTAGTATGTGTCAAACAAAAGTTATTTAATATCTATGTTATTAAGATTTAATTTAATATAATTGTTGAAAAGTTAATAAGTTTTATTTGAGTATTTAATAATGTTTTGTAGTTCCTGGTAACCTATTAATTATAAAAGGATAAAAAACTAATTTTGAATTAATCGCTATGGAAATTTCTTATGCTTTCAAAAATATATATATATATAATGTTATTGAATTAAAAAAAAGTACTGGATCAATTATTTAATAAAAACATAAGTTGATAATTTATTAAATTTGTGTTACATGTTTTATATATGTGTGTGTTATATGATTTTTTCAAAAAACCTCGACAAAATCTCGTAAATCATGCGACTGGCCTGTCTTTCCAAAGGTTCTGTGCTCATCAACAAAAGAAAGGGGAGTCTCAGCCAAAGAAAGAGGCGGTGGTAAAGCTTTCAACGATGTCCCCTGCTAACCCCTGACGTTTAGACAACTAGGAAGGCTGACAACATCAAAGAGAGCGAATGACCACATGAAAAAGAGAGCCTTCATATGAAAAGTACCGCTTAGAAAACACAGTGTGTTTTAATCTTGAAATGCTAAGCCCCTAGTTAACTTGAAAAAAGTAATAGTTAAAACTAAAAGAAGGCTTGATTGTTTGAGATAGAAAATATGCCTCAGTCTTAAAAAGGAAAATGTACAGAAAAGTGAATATTTTGTTATTTTTAATAGGGCTGCTCAGTAAAAAATGATGAAAAATGTTGTTTTATATTAAAGGTTGCTAATGCACAATTTAAAAATTCATATAAAAATTAAAAACGATCCAGTATTTCTACAAATTGGTAAACGTACTTAAGTGATTTACGTTATTATAAAATTGCAAGGTATAAAAATAATAATAAACTAGTATATTGTGGCCATCACAAAGCTTTATTTTATATAAATCAAACAGATCTTTGAATTTCGGCACCTCCTCTTAGATGTCTGCAACCAAAATTAAATGACAATGTGTTCCCATATTCAGGATGCTCAGCGTGAAGTTTAGTTGAATTCTGTTTATTTAAACCGGGGATATAAGCATCGCATATTTCGAACAAACTATCGAATTTCGGAACCCTCCCTTAAATGACCGCAACCAAAATGGAATACAATCTATTCCTATCATGAGGATTCTAAATTTGACGTTTCGGTGAATTCCAAGCACATAAACTGGAGATACAAACATCACATAAATCGAGCAAATCATCAATTTGCTGAACCACCTTTTGGGGAATTTTGTTCAACAACTAATTAGTGCCAGTTCAGATAGAGATCGAACTTCATATGAAATTTCATCCTGTACTACGCAGTAGTTCCTGAGTTAGAGCTCTCGCAAAGTTTGTGTCACGTATAGACAGATCGACAGACATTTCCGAAAAACAGTCAAATCGTGTTCAGGGCCTTCTGAAACGTATAAATCCGTCGAAAGCCGAAGTCGAAATTTTTCACTAATCTTCTTTCTTGACTTTCTTCTTGTACTTATAGATAGGAGAAAGTAAAAATAATCTTGGCGCGATTCTTTAAACTTTAATGTTCGCACTTGGTAATATTAGGCCTGTAAATGGAAGATTAGCTTAGAATGATTGCAAAAATGATTGTATTTAGGTTGCTTTCTATTGTATTATTTTTTTTTTTTTAAGTATATAAACAGAAATTTTATAATTTTTTGTTCCAAAAATTATTTTAATAAAAATGTAGAAATTTTCAATTTGAATCATGTATGTACTTATATTTAAAAATAGTCTTTGAAATTGTCTTACTACTTTGCTTATCTGCACATCGCTGTATTCCATTTTTTAATCAAATATAGAGAGAATTCTTAAAAGTTGCGAATGTTTCCAATTGATAACAACATAAAAATCGTATTTAAAAAAATCCTCTACATTTTAATGATTGATATGTTTAAACTGAAACATTAGAAAGAGAAATATGCAAGAAATGAAATGTACACTGCCAAAAAAAAAAAAAAAAAAAAAAAAAAAAAAAAAAAATTGTTTCGCGGTAGCGTATTACTGCTTATTTTACTGATTATTACTGTTAATTTTAAGGTATATAATACTAGCAGCTGGGATGCTATTATACTGTAAAATCAACTTTTTTTTTTTTTTTTTTTTTTTTTTTTTTTCAGTGATGTTACCTGGAAGTCACCGTATAAAATATTAATTTGCGATTTTTCTTAGCCTGTAAATGTTGTTTACCCTTCATAGTAAGATTTAGGCGAAAAAGCAAACTCGTTGATTATAAAGATGAAAGAATATTTAATGTTACATTAAAAAATTACGCAAGAACTGAATGAAATGAAATCTCAGAGCTTGTATTGTGGACATAAAAAAATCTGCATTTTAAATTGACTCTCTGTAAAATCAAAAGTTAACTCTTTCTCAGCAAAGTATGAAGTATAATACTTCTCACATAATTTTAATCCTCAAATGCCAAATTTGTACGAAAAAATTTTTAAAAAATTTTGCTTTTATAATTTACGTTACAAAAAGCATTTCTTTACTTTCAAATCAATTTGTTCTGAAATGCTGGTATCTTTCAATCATTTCAACATTCTAGCAACAGAATGATTAGACCCGAACAAAAGTTTCATTTAGGTTTCGTTTTCGGCGAGTTTGTTTGGTTAAAAATCTCAGTTCAGCGATTATTCTGTTTCGGTGAAAACACAAGAGTCAGATTTAATAAAAGCTTGACTATAGAAATACTCAAAAATTACTGATGATAATAAAGCACTTAGTAATAAAAATAGCTGTTCATTGTTTGTAATAATAAAAAATAAAACAAGATGTGTATGACTAAAACGTATTGATTGAAATTGAAATTGCACTGAATCTGACTACCAAACAATCTGTCAGAATTTATTATCATTTCTTTAATTTATAATCTTTTTGACACTTGCATATTTTTCTGCAAGAAGGAAAGGATATGATGTTTTCAAAGAATATTTATATAGTAACTTTATAAAACTTTTTGTGTCTTGATCCAGCCATAGATATTAATAATTTAGTTTTCGGTTAAGATAAAGACCCATTTTTCTAATTAGTAATGTGCTTAATTACTGTTTATAATCAATCACTTATTGCGATCAGTGCTTATATGTATACCATATTTACAGGGTGATTATAAAAAAAAAATATCCCGATATATGAGCCCCTAACTATCATACCGTTGACAGAAACTGAATGAAGTTTTGGTTTAAAGTATTTTGAGAACCATATGAAAAACAACAGTTAAATTCTAACAATTATGGTTACAGTGACAAAATTTCAAAAATTTCAAATGGCAACATCTACTTTTTTTTTTTTTTTTTTTTTTTTTTTTTAATGTGATCTTCATAGTGAAAAACCATAAAAAAAAAAGTTGGAATGGTACCTGTAGTACGAAAATCGCCCGGCGCTAGACCAGACTAAGAAGAGAAGTGAAAACAACCAATAAGGGACAGAGAAGCAATAGAAAGTGAAACATTTTATTGTTCGGTTCTATCCTCCATCTGCCGCATGCAAAGTGTCATAGTGTGTGAAGTGGAAAATTTGTGAAACACAATAAAATGTTTTGTTTTCTGTTGCTCCTCTGTCCTTATTGGTTGTTATCAAAATACTTTAACTGTTTCTGTGAACGGTATGATATAGAAGCTCATATATCGGGTTTTTTTATAATCACCTTGTATATTCGACAAAAAAAAAAAAAAAGAATCAATAAAATGATACTTTATTTGTTTTAAATAAGCTCAATAAGTTACTCTTTTTATGTTTAATATTTATTTTCATGAAGTTTTTTATATTATTGTAAATGTTAATACTGCAGTGACTTCGCACTAATGCAGTTCTCGATTATACAAGTTACTAAAGTCATATGCATCTTTTTCAATGTGGGAAAATAGTGCTTTATATTTCTGACATCGGTCCAATCTGACCCACCTTCCTGCGTTATGCACGTACAAAGTGGAAAACTTAGCAAAATTCATAGAGTTTTTCTCAATAAGAAATAAAAAATTACTTTTTAAGTTCGTTGTTAGGATTATTGTTACAAGGTCCCCTTATGTATACTTTTTTAGGATTTTAAACATAAAAAAAAAAAAGATCGTAGAAAATAAGTTTGTGCTGGCGGTTCTTGTAAATGTCCAAAGTTTTTAGGCAAATACTCTTTAAAACTACAGAAGTTCTGATTTGTTATCAAATCCAATCATGCATTTTAATGCATTAAAAAATGACGTTGCATAAATTACGGCTTAAGAAAAGCACGTTAATATTGACAAGTCTTTTCTAAAAGTTTAAGTAGATTTGTCATATATTCGTGAAACAGTGACTCTTCAGAGTAAAATACATCATATAATTTAATATTTTTTTAATATAAACTATTGAAATAGCTAAAGGTTAAAGCACTAGGAGGCTCTGCCTCTTACGAGCTACGGTCCAGTACCTGCCTGTTCTAAAAACACGCTAATTTTCAATAATTTTTAAAATATGACCCGATTATAGAAGATTGAATGATATTATCACGACCAGTGGTTATCTTCTGTAATCCGGTTGCCATTAATTTTTATTTGACTGGGGGGATTTTTCTGTTCCCAAGGCCGCATCCAACCATTGTGGCGAGAGCTGACGCCTTATTTAGCTATTGATTAAGTAAGATCTATCATACATTTAAAAATCAGCTTGTATAAAATGGTTAAGTAAAAAATGTCGCTGCCTCCTGGACTTTTATAATAACGTCTAGAAGAGAAGTTTTCTTTTTAGACGCTATAAGAAAATACTTTTAAATATGACGTAATTTCCCCCCATTTAATGCTTTTCGCATATAATAATTTTATTATTTTAAAGTTTTTTTTTTTATCCTCTTTAAATATATACGTGTAATTTTTCAATTGAAAATTGTTTAGCAACATTATTATTTCATCTTTTTAAATATGAAGTAATTTTCTTCATTAAATACGTTTCGCACGTAATAATTTAATCGTTTTAAAGTTTTGATTCTTTTTTAATATTCACGTGTAAACATATTTTTCAGTTGAAAGATGTTTAGAAGTATTATTATTAGCGATTTTTTAAAATGTGGCAACGGTAGGTAAAAAAATGACTTCTTCGAAATATGAAATAAATCGCTATTCAGAAAATTAAATTTTAAATTCACTTTCGTTTCCGTCCGAAGCTTGAAACAGGACCGAAATTCAGTTTCGGTTTGACAAACATAAACATGTTTCGGTTGGGCCCTATAAATAATTCCTGTTTTGTATGTAAATCTTTTTAACTTTTACAAACTTAAGTTTAGTACTGCCATCTATTATGTTTGAAATGTACTAATCAAAGTCAGTTTTTTAGCTCACAGGCTATCAAAGCCTGAGAGCTTATGTGCCCGCCGGTTCTGTATGTATGTATGTATGTATGTACGTATGTACGTACGTAACGCGATAACTCTTCATAGAAATATCCGATTTCCTTCAAATTTTGTTTATAGGTTGACTGTGTAAAGGCGCTTCCCTGATTAGTTTTCGGGATTGATTGGTTAAATATAAAGGGGGGAACAGGGGGGGCTAATCCCCCCTAATTTATATAAATAGGGTTTTAATACTGAATTATTCCGTTTTCCTTCAAATTTTGTTTATAGGTTGACTGTGTTAAGGCGCTTCCCTGATTAGTTTTCGGGATTGATTGGTTAAATATAAAGGGGGGAACAGGGGGGGCTAATCCCCCCCTAATTTATATAAATGGGGTTTTAATACAGAATTATTCCGTTTTCCTTCAAATTTTGTTTATAGGTTCACTGTGTTAAGGCGCTTCCCTGATTAGTTTTCGGGATTGATTGGTTAAATATAAAGGGGGGAACAGGGGGGGGCTAATCCCCCCCTAATTTATATAAATGGGGTTTTAATACAGAATTATTCCGTTTTCCTTCAAATTTTGTTTATAGGTTCACTGTGTTAAGGCGCTTCCCTGATTAGTTTTCGGGATTGATTGGTTAAGTATAAAAGGGGGAATGGGGGGGCTAATCCGCCCCTTAATTTATATAAATGGGTTTTTCATGCAGAATTATTCCGTTTTCCTTCAAATTTTGTTTATAGGTTCACTGTGTTAAGGCGCTTCCCTGATTAGTTTTCGGGATTGATTGGTCGAGTATAAAGGGGGGGAACGGGGGGCTAATCCCCCCCTTAATTTATATAAATGGGTTTTTCATGCAGAATTATCTCATTTGCTTCAAAATTTGTTTATAAGTTCATTGGGTTAAGACGCTTCCCTGATTAGTTTTCGGGATTGACTGATTAAGTATTAAAGGGGGGAACGGGGAGGGCTAATCCCCCCTTAATTTATATAAATGGGTTTTTCATGCAGAATTATCCCATTTGCTTCAAAATTTGTTTATATGTTCATTGTGTTAAGACGCTTCCCTGATTAGTTTTCGGGATTGATTGGTTAAGTATAAAGGGGGGGGGGGGAACGGGGTGTGCTAAACCCCCCCCCCCTTAATTTATATAAATGGGTTTTTCATGCAGAATTATCCCATTTGCTTCAAAATTTGTTTATAGGTTCATTGGGTTAAGACGCTTCCCTGATTCGTTTTCGGGATTGATTGGTTAAGTATAAAGGGGGGGACGGGGGCCAATCCCCCCTTAATTTATATAAATGGGTTTTTCAAGCAGAATTATCCGATTTTCTTCAAATTTTGTATATAGGTTCATTGTGATAATGCGCTTCTCTGAATAGTTTTGGGGGTTCATTGGTTAAGTATAAAGGGGGAAAGGGGGGGGGCTAATCCCCCTTAATTTAGATAAATGAGTTTTTCATGCAGCATTATCCGATTTTCTCCAAATTTTGTATATATATATTCATTGTAATAAGAGGCTTGAGTCCTGATTAGTTTTTGTTGGGATTGATTGGTTAAGTATAAAGGGGGGGGGAGACGGGGGGCTAATCCCCCCTTAATTTATATAAATGGGTTTTTCCTGCAGAATTATTCCGTTTTCCTTCAAATTTTGTTTATAGGTTCACTGTGTTAAAGCGCTTCCCTGATTAGTTTTCGGGATTGATTGGTTAAGTATAAAGGGAGGGAACGGGAGGGTAATCCCCCCCTTAATTTATATAAATGGGTTTTTCATGCAGAATTATCTCATTTGCTTCAAAATTTGTTTATAAGTAAATTGGGTTAAGACGCTTCCCTGATTAGTTTTCGGGATTGATTGGTTAAGTATAAAGGGGGGACGGGGGGGCCAATCCCCCCTTAATTTATATAAATGGGTTTTTCAAGCAGCATTATCCGATTTTCTTCAAATTTTGTATATATAAATTCATTGTAATAAGAGGCTTCCCTGATTAGTTTAAGGGGTTCATTAGTTAACTATGAGGGGGTAACGGGGGGATAACCCCCCCCCCTTAATATATTGTCGATTTCTTTATTTTGCAAGGGGCTTATTTCAAATTCTTTGAAATACGAGTATAATATACAATTAGAGTGAATAGCCTGTGAGCTCAATGCCCTCAGTTTAACTGGGCAGTTTTCTTTTTATTTAAAAATCTTTTTATGCCATTTTAACAAAGTTTTTGCAAAGCTTTTTTAATATGTCAAATGATCAGTTTAACACCTTCCACTAGTTTAGTGTTTCAGTTCGTTTGTCTGCCTGTATTCTAACCTTCCTAAATATGGTTGGTTGCATCTTCACGAATATTGACAGATATATTTTGGGTGCACTTTTATTATTTTAACATAATCATACTGATTAATATAAAGATATCATACAAGTTGAAATTTTTCCGACGGAGTGAAAAATTGTCCAGGCCAAGTTAGACTTAAGAGCCTTACGCTAGTCACTCGATGACACTCTCAAGCTAATTTTAAACCAATGGCAGCGTTCTTTACAATTGTCTCGTTTGCATTTCAATAATTTTAAATGATTTTCTTTGCATAGGATATCTGAGGTTGATTTGCTGTTTTTTGGGGGGTCCGATTCCGAATTTGAATGTATCAACAAGTTGGAAATTGTACGTCAAACGTGACAAATGAGGTGCGTTCGTACTATAGATAGTTATATAAATATTCAGATCGTGATGATTTTTAATTCCGTGAAATGAATTATATCGTCCGCAGATTAATTTCTGTAATAAAATAAGTATTTCGGTCGCTTGACGGTTAAACCTCGGAAGCTCCTATAACAAGAAAGCACCGATTTCTTTTTAGGTAGATTTCGTAAGAAATACTACCTATTACATTCTCACCTAAGTTGGAAATTTTGAAAAATTTTTGCAGATCTACGCTGATTATGACTCCCAGAACCCAAAACCACCCCCAGTTCAAAAGTTTATATATATATATATATGTCACTTTTTTCTGACCACAATAACTGGAAAAATTCTGCATAAATCTCTTCCAAACTGATACATAAAATCAAGGGTCATAAAATCTCGGTCAAGTTCGTTAATGGGCAAAATCGAACCAATGGGGGGGCTTTTTGTGAAAACAGAAAAATCCTCATAATTTCTTTATTATTATACGTATCGAATCCGTTTAAAGTTATTATTACTTCTAGGAAAAGGGCCGAAAATGTATGTATGACAGATTTTTGATATAATTAAAAATGGCCCCAAGGGGGTTTTAGAAGAAAAAAAATCATAGCTTCGTCAATTCACAAGATATCAAATCCGCGTAAATTTATTATTAATCCTCTTAGTATTATCTAAAACTTTTATATTGACATGTTTTTTTATAGGACCAACCGTTATAGCAAAAAAAAAAAAAATTAAAAACAAAACAAATCCCTGCCGGCTCCGCATGCAAACAAGTTATTTTTCGAAGTAGGCGGTTCCAACTCCCGCATCTTTTCGAAACTGATACATAAAATCAAGGGTCATAAAATCTCGGTCAAGTTCGTTAATGGGCAAAATCGAACCAAGGGAGGGGGGGTGGAAATGGGGGGGGGGGTTGTGAAAACAGAAAAATCCTCATAATTTCTTTATTATTATACGTATCGAATCCGTTTAAAGTTATTATTACTTCTAGGAAAAGGGCCGAAAATGTATGTATGACAGATTTTTGATATAATTAAAAATGGCCCCAAAGGGGGGGGGGGAAAGGGGGTTTTAGGAGAAAAAAAATCATAGCTTCGTCAATTCACAAGATATCAAATCCGCGTAAATTTATTATTAATCCTCTTAGTATTATCTAAAGCTTTTATATTAACAAGTTTTTTATAGGACCAACCGTTATAGCAAAAAAAAATTAAAAACAAAACAAATCCCTGCCGGCTCCGCCTGCAAACAAGTTATTTTTCAAAGTAGGCGGTTCCAACTCCCGCATCTTTTCGAAACTGATACATAAATCAAGGGTCATAAAATCTCGGTCAAGTTCGTTTATGGGCAAAATCGAACCAAGGGGTGGAAATGGGAGGGCTTTTTGTAAAAACAGAAAAATCCTCATAATTTCTTTATTATTATACGTATCGAATCCGTTTAAAGTTATTATTACTTCTAGGAAAAGGGCCGAAAATGTATGTATGACAGATTTTTGATATAATTAAAAATGGCCCCAAGGGGAGGGAAAAGGGGGGTTTTAGGAGAAAAAAAATCATAGCTTCGTCAATTCACAAGATATCAAATCCGCGTAAATTTATTATTAATCCTCTTAGTATTATCTAAAACTTTTATATTGACAAGTTTTTTATAGGACCAACCGTTATAGCAAAAAAAAATTAAAAACAAAACAAATCCTTGCCGGCTCCGCCTGCAAACAAGTTATTTTTCGAAGTAGGCGGTTCCAACTCCCGCATCTTTTCGAAACTGATACATAAAATCAAGGGTCATAAAATCTCGGTCAAGTTCGTTAATGGGCAAAATCAAACCAAGGGGATGGGGGGGGGGGGGCTTTTTGTGAAAACAGAAAAAAAAAACCATAATTTCTTAATTATGATACGTATCGAATCCGTTTGAAGTTAATATTACTTCTAGGAACAGTGCCAAAAACTTATGTATGACAGATTTTTGATATAATTAAAAATTGCCTTAAGGGGGGAGGGAAGGGGGATTTCAGAAGAAAAAAATTCATAACTTCGTCAATTCCCAATATTTCAAATCCGCTTAAATATATTATAAATCCTCTTAATATTATCTAAAACTTTTATATTGACATGTTTTTTATAGGACCAACTCTTATAGCTAAAAAAAAAAAAAAAAAAAAAAAAAAAAAAAAAAAATCCTTGCTGGCTCCGCCTGCAAACAAGTTTCGTTTCGAAGTAGGCGGTTCCAACTGCAGCATCATCGCAAAAAGATCATTTCTTCCGCAATTCCCGACAAACAGGCACCCCACGTTCTGTGTCTTCGAAATCTACCTGTGCCTGTAGGCCGAGCCGTCAGGGATTTTTTTTTTCATTCAAATTTCTTAATAAATGTTTTTATTAATATCGTCTAAAGTTTTGATTCGATTTTCATAAAATTTGTAATGTCTCGACAAAATTCTGCAAAGATAATATATCTTAACTTTCAAACCATTCGTTTGGGTAGTTTTGACGTTGTTATATGCGGACAGACACACGGACCAGACGACGGCAATAGGTGCTACGTAATTTATATAATTACGAACGCACGTAAAAATAATTGAAATCGTAATTCGTAATTCAAAGAAAGGATCTACGAATAATAGCATTTTCTTTATATTATAGCAGGATTTCCATAAAGTGAGATTGTTGTCCGAAAATTCTGGTAGATATTTCGAATAAAAAAACTTGCAAATCTAAGGAAACAATGTATTAATATCGGTTAACATGATAAAGACTTCCACCGAAATATACACAGTTAAGTGTCGTCCTGCAGGGGACTCTTCACCCCTATACTTTGCCCCTATACCTGCAGCGGACTTTTCTGCTTTTGCTCTTCACTTTGGGGGGGGGGGTAGGGGGATAGTGGTCGTACTCTACCATCACCGATACCTCGTACTATAACACATTTTAATTTTTTTTAATTAATCCCCCTTTAAAAAATACACCCCCCCTACTATAACATGCTGCCCCCTCCTAAAACCCCCTCTCCTATATAGCACACTCTTTCACCCCACCCTCGATTTTAAGTTTGAATTTTATCATCGTACTCTAAGACGATGATTTGGCTCCTCGGCTCCTCCTGATGACTTTAAACTCTCCTTTTCTATCTACTAAGGTCCCTTATGTATACTTTTTTAGGATTTTAAACATAAAAAAAAGATATTGGTAAATAACTTTTTGTTGGCGGTTCTTTTCTAAATGTCCAAAGTTTTTATGCAAATACTCTTTAAAACTACAGAAGTTCTGATTTGTTATCAAATCCAATCATGCATTTTAATGCATTAAAAAATGTCGTTGCATAAATTACGGCTTAAGAAAAGCACGTTAATATTGACAAGTCTTTTCTAAAAGTTTAAGTGGATATGTCATATATTCGTGAAACAATGACTCTTCAGATTAAAATACATATATAATTTAATATTTTTTTAATATAAACAATTGAAATAAAGTAAATAGCTAAAGGTTAAAGCACTAGGAGGCTCTGCCCCTTACGAGCTACGCTCGCCAAATCCGGTCCAGTACCTGCCTGTTCTTAAAACACGCTAATTTTCACTGATTTTAAAAATATGACCCGATTATAGAAGATTGAATGATATTATCACGACCAGTGCTTATATTCTCTTAATCGGGTTGCCATTAATTTCTATTTGACTGGGGGAATTTTTCTGTTCCACACAGCACATCCAACCATTGTCGCGTGAGCTGATGCCTTATTTAGCTACTGATTAAGTAAGATCTATCACACATTTAAAAATCAGCTTGTATAAAATGGTTAAGTAAAAAATGTCGCTGCCTCTTGGACTTTTATAATAACGTTTAGAAGAAAAGTTTTCTTTTAGACGCTATAAGAAAATACTTTTAAATATGACGTAATTTCCCCCCATTTAATGCTTTTCACATATACAGTAGAGTCGCGATTATCCGAGTCCCACTTAACCGAGTTTCGGTTTAACCAAGTCACAAAAAAAAAAAAAAAAAAAAAAAAAAAAAAACTTTCTCTTATTTTGACTAAAAAATCAGAATTTTATGAATTTTCTTTCATCTCCACCTTACACTTCATTGACAATCAAATTATGAAAATGAAGCATCTGATGACAAATCTTTATTGAGCTTAGCACAAACACTTCCTGTTTCTGAAACCCTTACTGAAAAAGACATTGCTGAATGGATGAATGCAGATGAACAGCAAGAAATTACAGATTACATGATTACAGATATGATTGAAAATCGCGAACAAGAGAGCAGTGATGATGGTAATCAGAAAAAAATTACGCATTCTGAAGGTCTAAGTTCTATTGAAAACCATTTATTACAATGAGCAGCAAGAAGAGGCTACACCTACAATATTGATGACACTAAAAAAATGGCGTAATATTGCAGCAAAAAAAAAAAAAAAAAAAAAAAAAAAAAAACGTTTATCATCCCACAAACAATATATATGTATATATATATCAAGGACTTTTTCAAATAAACAATTCATTACCTGTTTTTATTCTACAAGCATTTGCAGTGTACATCACAATGACTATAAGTATACTATACAAATTAATAAATTGTGTGTAAATTTATATTTTATCTCTTAAATTAGTGACAATTTATATAAATCCCGTTTAACCGAGTTTTTCGCTTATCCAAGGTGAGCTTGGTCCACATTAACTCGGATAACCGCGACTCTATTGTAATAATTTTATTATTTTAAAGTTTTTTTTTTTAATCCTCTTTAAATATGTACGTGTAATTTTTCAATTGAAAATTGTTTGGCAACATTATTATTTCGTCTTTTTAAATATGAAGTAATTTTCTTCATTAAATACTTTTCTCACGTAATAAATTAATCGTTTTAAAGTTTTGATTCTTTTTTAATATTCGCGTGTAAACATATTTTTCAATTGAAAGATGTTTAGAAGTATTATTATTTGCGATTTTTTAAAATGTGGCAACGGTAGGTAAAAAATGACTTCTTCGAAATATTATGAAATAAATCGCTATTCAGAAAATGAAATTTTAAATAAAAATTAAAAGAAAAAAACCCCTAAAAATTAGACAAATTTTAAAAAATGATTAAACACTGCACTCCCCAATCTTCAAGTCATTTCAAGTCAATCAATCATTCTTTTCACATTGACCGTAATACAACGGAATACATTTGGCTGTCCCTTGGACGAACTATAAATGCTGCACACTTCATTTTTGATAGTGATTGTGCTATATAGAAAATGTCAATAACATATAAAAAATCACAGAGAATTACGAGTATATTTACGAGAGTTAGAGTATGGACAGACAAACCGAAGTCATAAACACATTTCAAATATGTGGGAAAATGTTGAAAAAGAAAAAAAATACAAGCAATTGAAACTAGTCGTTGGGGGCCACCGTAATACTTACCCATCATGGATATGCATAATGTAAAATATTAAAATAAAAAATGTGTAAACTACTTAAAGAATGCATTGCAATTCAAATAAAATCGAGGCTTGATGACGTCACAAACTTTAAAGGCTCGATTACTGAATTGCTTGAAAGAAACATCCTTATAACTCCAAAAATAATAATCCTATTAACTAGCGGTTTATTGCATCTGATTAAGCGTCAAATTTCCAATTAAAATATATCTTTGAAGTGAAATTTGGATGAAATACAGGGTCATGAAAAATCGAAGAATGTGGAAAATAGGATTCCAAATATCTCGGCAACTCATTATCCGATCGACTTCATGCTTTATGCAAAATTTATGTTTTTTTATTGTCTTTTATATTCATTTCTTAAAATAACCAATTTCGAAAATTTTTATATACCTTTCATCAGAACGAATATTTCGAGAGTCCGAAAAAAATAGTTCCGGTTAATCGAGGTTATTGAAATGAAATAGGCTTCTTCCCATTATTACATACTAAGTACATACCAAATTGCAATTCGATTTTCAAAACGATTACAAGACTTACCCTATACTACATATGATGGGTAAGTAAAACGATGTAGTATTTCATAAATTCAGTAGACGTACTTAAAAGGATTCACAATAATATTAAAAGAATACTAGGGGGCCTACCCCCTGCGAGCTACGCTCGCCAACCCCCACTCAGACTTCGAGGCGTCTAAAAACATGACAGCGTGCTTTGCTTTTAAAATATTGGTCAATCTGTAATTGGGTTGCCATGCTTTTAACGTTTTAATGGGGCATTTTTTGATCATCATGTCCTCATACACAGCTGTTACAACAACTGACGACTGTTTTCGGGATTGATAAGTAAAATCAATTATAACTTGAAAACCAGCTTGTATAAAATAGTTAGGTTTAAATTGTGGCTACCTCTCGGACTTTTATAACAACGATCTGTATTCTATTCTTCCTTTGCGTTTAAGGATGAGAAAAATTCCATCTGCTTGTGAATAACATTAAGAACCATGGTATTGAAAAGTACTATGTTATAGATATTTTCAGTAACAGGTTTTAATTTTCTCTCTATTTTAGTGCACCATCATGCCTATTTTCATGTTATTTTAAATATGTAAATTATTTATTTTAATTAATATGTATATACGAATTTTCTAATAATTATTTATCATACAAAATTAATTAAATATTTTGTGCATGCATGTCTGCATTTATTTGGCATCAATTGATGAGATATTTAAACAAATTTGCTATCCGCGATACTTTTACACCATGTTATGTCACTTGAATATTGTCCATAAGAAAATCGAGTACTTTTCCAGTATAGGATCCTTTGCTTTGGTTTGGCGTAATTCGAGCTTCAAAAAGGGATAGATTCGTTAATATACATAGATTTGTTACCAAAAGTTATGAAAACAAACCCAATGAACTTTTGGTGCTTTTCTATTATAGGGGTCGTGACGCTTTTTTAAAAAGCTTGGCGCAATTCGGGCATCAGAAAGTGAGATTTGGTGCCAAATGACATAAACAGCCATGGAAACAAACTCGACGATTTTTTTTTTTGTTTATATGCGTATTTTAATTATACGTATATTATTATTGTTTTTTCTATACAAATTACTTCTGATTATATATAAAATAGGATAAATGACATTTTACGCTAAACAAATTGTATAAATATTGAAAAAATGCTTCTGTATACGAAATGAAAAAGTGAATAAGTTGACAGAAAGTATGTTGCCAAATTTCCTTTTCCGCCAAGGCTATTTTCCCTATTTCGTCAAGGCCCCATATACTGGAAAAGCACCGAATAAATTAAATTAAATGCTGACAGACTATTGAATCCTGACGATAGAAATGTGATTTTTTTTTTTCAAATTTTCCTGAAAAACATAATTTAATCACAATCTTGTCTTCATTAATGATAGAAATAAAAGATAAATTCAAAGTAAAAAGAATATAGATTCAAAGTAGATTCAAATAAAAAGAAATCAATAATCCCTTTTCAATTTTTTTTCTTTTTTTGTCACAAAAAAACTGAGTAATTAGTTGCCATCATTACAGAAATGTCATTTAAAATTAGAAAAAAATTAATATCTCGAAAAGTAATTCCAATTTCAAAATTCCATCACCAGTTTTGACATCCGCGGATTTTTATGGACAATTGGTATTAATTTCACCATCAAGCGTTTAATATTTTATTAAAAATTGCCCTAAAACATAATCAGTCGTTTAATCAGTCGTTTCATAAAATCGTTTCATAAATTCGTTTCATAAAATCGTTTCACAAATTCGTTTCATTAGGATTTTATATATATAGGGTAGATAAGAAAAAAAGAAAATTGGAGAGTAAATTTGTTTAAAACTAAATAGTTATGATTTTTTTCTACGAAATGTATTATTAAATTGAGTTACATTTTTTCAAACAAATTTAATTTGAAATACATTTTTTTTTCCCTATTCGAGGCATGGAATAAGTGAAATTATGCAATATTTAAGAGTAAATGTATGAGCGATAAAAGAAAAATTGATGGCGCATGTCGCTGCCCACAACGTTATAGCATCGGCGTACCCTACTACTTTTTAGCATACATTTCTAATATTAAGTGGACATGAATAACACGTTTATGATGAGGACAGAAAGGTACTTAATGAAAGAAATGGGACTTTTTCGAACAATGATTGAATAATATTTTGATTGTATTGAAAACAAACACATGCACATCCAGAGCCGTCCTTAGGGGTGTGCGACAGGTGCGGCCGCACAGGGCCTCGCGCCTAAAGAGGCCTCGCACCCGGACGCAAAATATTTTTTCTTTAATAAAAAGAAGAAGGTTTAATAGAAAATCTTTAATATAAATTTATGATTTTAGTTAAGAAAAGATAGTGATCTTCACATAAAATATAGCCTATGTTGGAAGAGGGACTTTCACCATCAATTTGGCTACCATTACTTTTGAAATTGGTTTAGTAATTCCAGAAATTATCCCTACAAACACACAAACAAACGCTACTTCTTTATAGTAGCTAGGGGATCGAACCCGGGCTCCCCGAGTTACAGTATATAGGTGAAAACCATTCTTTTTTATTGATAGTATAGATAAGATTATGTTAAGAATCTGGAAGGAAAGGGCCTCGCCAAATCCTTGCACCGGGCCTCGCTTTAAGTCGTCCTCGCTAAGGACGGCTCTGTGCACATCCAAGCATATGCATAAATAAAAGCGTCTCTGTAAATTGGTATGTGTGTTTGTCAATAATTAATTACTAATATATATATATTTTGCAATAAGTTTATATATATATATATATATATATATGTATGTATTAGAAACTTAAAATTTCATTTGAGACAGTTTCACTTTCGTTTCCGTGAAAAAGGACCGAAATTCAGTTTCGGTTGGGCAATTTAAATAATTCTTGTTCTGTATTATGTAAATCTTTTTTGCTTTTACAAACTTAAATTTAGTGCTGCCATCTATTATGTTTTAAATGTACTAATTCAAAGTCAGTTTTTTTTAGGTAGATTTCTTAAGAAATACTACGTATTACATTCTGACCTAAGTTGTAATTTTTGAAAATTTTTTGCAGATTTACGCCGATTATGACTCCCAGAACCCAAAACCACCCCCAGTTCAAAATTTTATATAAATAAATATATATATATATATATATATGTCACTTTTTTATGGACAGGATAACTGCAATAATTCTGCACAAATCTCTTCCAAACTTATACATAAAATCTCGGTCAAGTTCGTTAATGGGAAAAATCGAACCAAACGGGGGGGGCTTTTTGTGAAAAACTGAACCCCCCCCCCATAATTTCTTAATTATGATACACATCGAATCCGTTTAAAGTTATAATTACTTCTAGGAAAAGAGCCGAAAATTTATGTATGACATATTTTTGATATCATTAAAAATGGCTCCAAGGGAGGGGGAAAGGGGGGAGGGGGTAAGAAAAAAATTCATAACTTCGTCAATTCAGAAATCAAATCCGCTTAAATTTATTATAAATCCTCTTAATATTATCTAAAACTTTTATATTGACAAGATTTTTATATGACCAACCCTTATAGCAAAACAAAATTACAAACAAAAAAAATCCCTGCCGGCTCCGCCTGCAAACAAGTTAGATTTCGAAGTGGGTGGTCCCAACTGCGGCATCATGGCAAAAAGGTCATTTCTTCCGCAATTCCCAACAAACAGGTACCCCACGGTCTGCGTTTTCGAAATCTACCTGTGCCTGTAGGCCGAGCCGTCAGATATATTTTTTTTTTTTAATCTTTTTATGTCATTTTAAAGTTTTTGCAATTTTTTTTTAACCTGTCAAATGATCATTTTAACACTTTCCACTAGTTTAAAAATGTTTTAGTTCGTTTGTCTGTATGTATTCTAACCTTCCTACATATGGTTGAATCTTCACGAATATTGACAATGACAGATATATTCTGGGTACACTTTTATTATTTTAACACAATCATACGGATTAATATAAAGATATCATACAAGTTGAAAATTTTCCGACCGAGTGAAAAATTGTCCAGGCCAAGTTAGACTTAAGAGCCTTACGCTAGTCACTCAATGACACTCTCAAGCTAATTTTAAACCAATGGCAGCGTTCTTTACAATTGTCTCGTTTGCATTTCAATAATTTTAAATGATTTTCTTTGCATAGGATAACTGAAGTTGATTTGCTGTTTTTGGGGGGTCCGGTGCCGAAATTGAAAATATCAACAAGGCGGAAATTGTACGTCAAGCGTGACAAATGAGGTGCGTTCGTACTATAACTAGTTATATAAATATTCAGATCTTGATGATTTTTAATTCTGTGAAATGAATTATATCGTCTGCAGATTAATTTCTGTAATAAAATAAGTATCTCGGTCGCTTGACGGTTAAACCTCGGAAGCTCCTATAACAAGAAAGCACCAATTTTTTTTTCTTCATTCAAATTTCTTAATAAATGTTTTTATTAGTTTCGTCTAAAGTTTTGATTCGATATTCATAAAATTTGAAATGTCTCGACAACATTCTGCAGAGATAATATATCTTAGATTTCAAACCATTCGTTTGGGTAGTTTTTGCGTTGTTATATGCGGACAGACGGACGGACGGACGGACACACAGACGGACGGACCAGACGACGGCAATAGGTGCTACGTATTTAAATAATTACGAACGCACCTAAAAATAATTGAAACCGTAATTCGTAATTCAAAGAAAGGATCTTCGAATAATAGCATTTTCTTTATATTATAACAGGATTTCCATGGTTAAAGAAAGTGAAGTCCGAAAATTCTGGTAGATATTTCGAATAAAAAACTTGCAAATCTAAGGAAACAATGTATTAATATCAGTTAACATGATAAAGACCTCCACCGAAATACACACGGTTAAGTGTAACCCTTCAGGGTACTCTTCACCCCTATAGAGCTCTTCCCTTGGATGCGCCCTCTCCTCTGTCTACGATCCTGGGTTCAATTCCTGCGAAACTAATATCAAGGTCATTCCCATTCCATATGAAATGAGAAACAATAAAAAAGTCGCTGTCTCAGAGTAACTAATTTTTATTATATTGGGTATATAACTTAAATTTATATTTAAATAGACTTGTACGAAATATTTTTTTTCTAATATAAATATATTGTTAGTTCTGGAGAATTTAAAAAGTTTGTGTGTGTGTGTGTGTGTGTGAACAACAACAAGGAAAAAAAAAAAAAAAAAAAAAAAACTTTCAAGTTTGACTTTTAAGTTGTCATTTAATAAATCTTTTTTTTTTTTTTTTTTGTAACATTCTACGCATATTGCAAGTTTCAAACAATTACATTAATTGGAGAAAATCACACAATATATCCTAAATTAATTACAATTTCTGACACTAGTTTAAGACAGATAACAGACTGTCACAGCCTCATAGCCCCTCCCTTCAAGAATTTTATTCCATATGCTAATCGGGGAAAAAAATTAATACAAGCAACAAAATAAAAGTTACTTGGTCTACCAAATCGAGGCAGCTTAAGAGAAATGTCTAATAATTCACATAATTCATTTGAATTATGTGAAATTGTTAAACACACACAAAAAATTCTGATTAAATAGGATTAATTGCATAATTGGATTCACTAAATGATTACATACTACAAAGATACTATTAATGATTTACAACATTAGTTAGATTATTTACGCTCTACTGAGACAATCGATATTAACGTGCTCCTTCATCGGTTTGTGTATGGTTGAAAAATCATACGCTTGTAACGCGAGAACTACCCCCTTAAGAGTTTGGCATTTGATTCCGAATTCTGCTGAAACCATGTAAGGAGATTGTGATGAGTTATCTTGATAAACCGAAGCCAGTCAAGATAATAGTGTGATCTCTTGACGGCAAAAATGATACCCGCACCCTCCCATTCCGTAGTGCTGCATCGTTTTCCGACGTCTGAGAACATCTTACTTAAAAAGACAATAGGATGTTCTCCATCGGAATTTTTTTGTGAAAGAATTACTCCTATCTCTATTTCTGAGGCATCGACTTACACAAAAAAATCAATGAAGAAGTCCCCTGCATGCAGCACAAGCTTGCTTGCTAATTTGTCGTTTAACGTTTAACCCCTTAGGGACGAGCGACACGTATACGTGATGCATAAGGTGCTCAGAATCCTCGATTATTCCCACCAGTAACTTTATTATTGAAAACTTTGCCTTATTTAATGACAGCATTTCTGAGATTCAATTAGGCGAAAATTTCTATTTTGAAAAACCGGTGGCAAAAGATTAAAAATTCTGTAAAGGACGCTCGTCGCGAAGGGGTTAACATTCTAAATCCATGTCCGCAATCTGAAGACCAATCGATTTTGCTCTTTCGTGGCCTTCCTTTTAACATATTTGTGAGCGAAGCAGCCAACACGGAGTATTGTCTGATATAATAACAATCAACTCTAGATACGCCCTCACCTGCGTTTTGTTTGTTGACCATGGAAAATATATTCTGCTTTTTATTTTTGCCTCGGCGGGAGTCCTATATTCGCTTCCCACCATGTGTCCTAAGTACGAACTTGTCTTTGTGAAAAACGACCCTTTGAAGGTTTCACGATTCATAACACTAGGGAAGTTCGTTCTAAAACTTCATTCAAATGCTTTAAATGGGAAACCCCCCATCGTCCGAAAATACTGCGATATCATCCAAGTAAAAAGCCGCGAAATTCCCGCAACCTCTCAAAAAAGCTGTCATAAATGCCGCGATTCTTTTAATCCTTTTTACTAAGTGGAATTTGCTAGTACCCCTTTACCAGATCTAAGAAGGTAATGTAACTGGATACGGAAATCCTTTCTACTCTTTTTTCAATATTAGGAAAGTGAAAACACTCAATTTGAGTATTCTCATTTGATCTCTGATAATCAATGATCTTTGTCGGGCACTTCAACGAGAATCATAAGCAATGTGAAATCCGACTTTCCCAATTCAGTTATTGCCGTTTTCAACATTTCTTCTATTTCCTGCTTTAATATGTCATTCTGTCGATATGATACCCAATATGGTTTCTGTTGCACGGTTTGATTATCAATGAACTCGATATCGTGCTCCATCCAAATTCGTCTCACACGGTAAATTAGAGAATAATTTTGATTGCTGTTGTAGTTTTCGTAATTGTTCTATTTGCTTGCCACGTAAACGCTCCATTAGATTAATATCTGTTATTATCTCCGCCAAGTCAAAATAATTTTATCGTTTCCCAAATAAGGGAAATCGATTTCTTCATCCCTTCACTCTGTCATGAACCTCTTCCTCCATTATATAATTTATAATCTCTGGTCTTTTATGATGCGGCTTAAACATGTTTATATGGTAAACTTGGACATCTTCTTTTTCCCTGTCATTTTCACTACATAATTTGTGTCGTGTATTTGGCACTCTACCGTTACAGGGCCTATCCATTGTACAGAAAGTTGTTCGAAGTAGTTAGTGGGGAAAACTAGACCCAAATCTCCCTTTTGGAATTGTCTTTTGACGGTGTTTTTGTTATATCAAAGCTTACTTTCCTTTGTAATTCTTCCATCTTTTGTAGGCTAAATTTTGTGACCTTTTTAATTGGTTCATTAATTTGAACACATACTCTACAACGAAAGAATCCGTATCCTCGCTTCCATCCTCCACCCAATGTTTGTACAACAACGTCCCTTGTGTTCGTAGATTTTTATCATGAAGAGTATCCCAAACTTTCGTGCGTAATAGTGCGAAGGGTCAATAGGGCCAGAGGCAAATGGCTCTTCTACTGCGTTTCGCCTCTTGACACAATACCCGCAACAACCTCTTAAAAGTGCGGTTGGATAAGTTATAAAAATGTGAGACAGCTTAATACCGAATTTTTTGAAAAATCCTGTCGTCAGTTGACTCGTGAACGAAGTGCCCCGATTGCACTGTACTTCTCTTAGAAACCCCATGCAACTAAAAATATTTAATAAGGCATCCGTAACTGATATCGAACTAATATTTGTCACCGGTATCGCATCAAGATATTTCTATGACATATATATAGCGGTAATTAGGTATCGGTTTCCTTTCGATGCTTCGGTTAATGGCCCACATGCATCTATCTTTACGTTCAAAGCTATCTCTTTAATTATGGGCACCAGTTTAATTCAAAGGGTTTTTTTTTTTATCATTTGACTTCCTCCTCTCTTACATAGATCCCAATATCTGACATATTGCTCAGTTTTTTTATAGAAGCCAGGCCAAGCCGAAAAACCGCATCTTTCGTTTTTGTGATCCCAAGCAGACTATGATTTTTTCACCCAAGGCAAGCATGAATTTTGGCGTACCCCCTCCCCCCGTGACCTACGTTATACACGGCCGATGCATGACGTTTAAAACGTCACATGTATTGGATCAGTTTTTCACGTCGCTTTGCACCAACCGCCATGTAAAATTTATCCACTTCATGTAACACCTGATCAAGGTTCTAAATTACGAGACCTTTTAAATTTGTCAATTCAACAAAGTTAAATAGAAATCTTGAACCGACAAACAAAGATAACTGTTGCAAACCACAAAAGAGCAAGCACTGCAGCGATGTCATCAAATCTATAGTCAGATGGATCACAGCCATGCTGTGATCAGGCGATTTACGCCCCGCTTCCAGGAACTAACCCGTCAAGGCTAGGCACTCATGCCGGGCAGGTAGGGGCCTGGTTAACGGTATAAAAAAAAAACGTTATGCACCGGCCGTGTCTAACGTAGGTCGCGCTCCTCCTCAGCTTCTTTCTAAAATAAATTTATAAACAGAATTTTTTGATTCATTGCTTTTATTTCTTTTATTTTCTATTTTAAATCTGAAATAATTTCTAGAAAGCATATTAATCTAAATATGTTTAAGTTCGACCTATTGTATTGGTTTATATATATATAATGCAAATCTTGTCACCACAATAAAGTTCGAAGTACTGAACCAATTGTAATTTTGATTGGGACAGTAAATTGATCTGCCAGTATCTTGGATGAGTTGTTTAAGCAAGTATGTAGCAATTATAGTTTGTTTACAGAAACACACAAAAGCAAAAAAAAATGAAAATTTTGCCATCACGAAAACGTTTGAAATACTAAACCAATTCAAACCTACTTGGGACAGTGTATTAATCACGCAAGTATCTTGGATGAATTCGTTAATCAGGTACTGTTTAGTTGCCCTACATGGTCATTTAATGAAAAAACAGCCCTGTTGAAAGCAAAGAGTATAAAATCCAGAATACATTTTTACTTTGGGTTGTCCGATTGCACGTCTTTTTTGTCCAAATTCCGATAATTGTCTTTTTGTATCGAAAAACGAGTGAGCCTCTTTTGGCGTCCCTTCTACACTGGCGCCCGGGGAATGACCTGGCCGTGTATAACGTAGGTAGCGGTTATACACTGCTCACCGCCGCCTCAATACTAGGCCTGACACAAAAATGGCGGCACTCGTGGGCCGAATTTGTAAAACCTTTGTACGGTCCCCTAATTTTATACCCCCCCCCCCCCCCACCCGGTATTTTCTAAAAGTTTTCTTCGAGTTTTTGAATCTCAGAAAAATAAAGCGGAGAAAACTTTTGAAAATTATTGGTATTGAATTTCAAGGGACCGTACACACGGAGAAAATTTTCCGCCTACGACTGCATCAATTTTTGTGTCAGCGCTCAGGCTTAATCAGTGGTGAATTCAGACACTTATCTCCGGGAGGGATTTCTGGAACTCCGGGGCTGGGGGATTCAATGCTCCGGAGGGGAATGTCCCTCCTGGGCCACCCCCTGAATTCAACACTGGGCCTAATATTCAGTAGGCGGTGCACAGCCGGTGCGTAACGTTTAAAACGTCACACGGAGTGGATAATCTTTACACGGCGATTGGTACGAACCGTCGCTCCCATCGTTTTGTGTCAGTCGCCGTCTAAAGATTATCCACTCCGTGTGACATTTTAAAGATCATGAACCGGACATGTATAACGTAGATCGCGACACAGATTAAATATACTCATATCATTGGCATATATTATCTGTGGACAGGGGCGTAGCTTGAAATTTTTATTGGGGGGGGGGGGCTGACTTTGGCGCCCTTTATATAATTTTCATTTTCCACTCTCCCCCCCCCCACCCCACCTCCTCTCTCGCCACATTGCAGGTGCCGAAATGCCCAGGCCCGGCCCGGCATAAAAGCAAACAGTTCGGCCCGACCCGTTCAAAATTATTTTGGCCCGGCCTGGTATAAAAGCAAAAAGTTCGGCTCGAGCCCGGACTGGCCTGCCCCGACTGAATATCTACAAAGCATGCCGATATTTCTGAAGCAACATTAACCTAAAATTAAAATTGCACTTACTTATTCAAAAAGCACACTTATGCATAGATTTTATTTTCAGATTATGCTCAAAATGCATGGAATGCAAAATATCAACAATATTTACGATCACTTAGACAATTACGTACATAAACACTGATTAAAAAATTGACTTAGACTATTACATTCAAATGAAGATTCAGTAAGAGAAGAAAAATCCGTTATATGCAGGTTCCATTCTTAGCAGGTACATCGTCTGTTGTATGTATTATAATCTTTTTGCACGGATCAAGACATTTTCCGTGTAAGAAAAGTTTTCGTCATGGATTGTTTCTATTTCAGAGGTTTTACTGTATTTTAAATTTATTTTATTTCTTAGAATAGTATGTACTATTCTTTAAAACGAATTTTAATTGTAGAATAATGGCCATTTAAAAATATACTAGATGGAACCTGTCAAAACTTGACGCAAAAAAATACTATTACAATATCAGTAAAATAAGCTTCTTTATTATTTATGAAGGGGTGCGTATAAATCAGTCTTTCAAATATTTTATTTAAATTTTTTTCCCCAGTCAAATACAGTACTATTTCCGATGCAAACTCCAAACAAACTATCCGTAAATAACTGTGTAATGCAAATCAGTTTGACATTACCACCATATTCCCCACGGCAAGAAAAAAAATTCATGGACCTATGAAGTATATACAAATAGTATATTTCTACGTTCATATCATATTCAGTAAATAACAGAACATAGTAAATAAAGCACACATCTCCCCCCCCCCCCGCCCTGTGATAATGCAACCGAATGAGCTCCTATGCGCATGTGCATTGCATCTGCCCAATAGCACCGTCGAAATTCGACTTTAAAAAAGTTTTTAAAATGATTAAATTAAAAGTTTTAAAATGTCCTCTTTAATCATTGTTCGTTTCAAATCCATATCTTCTAAAATGCATCCATTGTTTTAAGCTAATCAATTTTTATGTAAAGATTAAGAAGTTTTTTACAGTAATAAATCTATCTGCAGATGAGGGAGATTTTTAATGTTTTCAAGTGTAATTTATTTGTATGATTTCTTCGGTTCCTTGACATAATCAGGATGATTATCCCTTTTCCATCACAGTCGGGGATATTATTTTTCCTCTTATACAGTTGGCAAATGCAAAAAAATTAAAAAATGCAATTCCTAGCATATCATGATATCTGATGGAACATATTCATCAACGAATTCAACATATCAATTTTATGTTCAACATAAACTAAAAATATATATATATATATATATATATATATATATATTTTTTTTTTTTTTTTTTTTTTTTCCTGACAGATTTTTGTTTAGCGCCAAAATGTTCTATCTTATGGATAATCTAATCTTATGATTTATCACTTTTTTTTTTAAAAGATTATTATTCACTTTTTATGATGGTTAGGGAAATCTATTTTCAATTGTGGCAACTTTCACAGGGACTATTTTACATTATTGAAGTAAACTGGTAGTCATTGATAAGATAGAATTAAAAAACTTTTCATGCTTGAAAATTATTTAAAAAGTCGTTAAATTAATCGACAGTTTTCAAATAAATTTCAATCGAAAGCTAACTTTTTTTCTAATTGATGATGTAAGAGTTGAAATTGTAAAATGTAGTAAAAAATAGAAAATTGTAGTATTTCGAAGTGATGTAAGCGCGATGAAAGCTAAAGCGATAGCGCCTTTGTTGTCACAACTGTTGTACATTTCTAAAAATTGCCACTGTATTTTGGCTGGCATCCAAAAGTGGAAAAACATTTTTTGCATCGAAAGAGAAATTCACAGTGAAAGAAATAGGACTTTGCGCTAATAAGGAACTGTTAAATGAACTTATAATAAATCTACCAAAATAATTCCTATGAAATATTAGTCTTACATTGTTTATTCTTGCTAAAAATACAATCATTATTTCAAGATTTTTTTCTACCATAACACTATTTTTAATAACTTTAAATTTCCTGAAATCCTTTACTTTTCTGATTTTTTTTTAATTAAAAAAGGAAATCTTCTATCCTATAATTAAAAAAAAAAAAAAGCAATTGGTAACATGTAATCAAGGTATGCAATCAAGATGAAGAAATCAATGACGGCTCCAATTCTAATCTTTATAATTATGAATGCAAAAATCAGTAAAATTATGTCATGTTAACACAATCATATACATTTTTCTCTTTAGTTTTATCAATGTTAAAATGCACTTCAAGCTAAGCATAACGTCATTTTCACCGGCGCAAACTTTTCACACGTACTTCATATACCTTACATTAATGCTTAAACACCATGCACACAAATATAAATATATTTTGTATTTAATTGTAATGAAAAAATGGCATCAACAAAGTTATAATGCATAATGATAAAATAAACCCAATGGACAATATTCCCTTGACGTCACAATAAATACGAATTTTTATTCGCTTATAAAACACGCGGATAAGTATTTTTACCGAAATTTAACTTGCAAATTAACAAATTCGGCCTTAAAACCGCGTGCTTTTAATATTTATTATTTCTCTTTTATTCAACCACAGAGTTTAGAAAATAAACTCTGTGCTTCGGATCAGTAGGCGTTATCCGATTATGACGTCATTAGCAGAAGTAAAAGTTTAATTGAAAATACGGTTAATTAATTAAATTTTCGAACAAACGAATGCACGATAACAAATCTGTGTCCAAATATCTTCCATTTAAAAAAATAATGATGTAATTTGATGCAGTAGTTTGTTCTCACGGATTGTCGAAAGAAATCGCTTAGCGTTTTAAATATATAGATTCATTTTTTGCAAAAATTGTTGTGCCATGCTTTATTTTCTGATTTTTACGCTGGCCTGCAAATTTCGGTCCATGCAGATCTCTAGGAAGAATGACGTCCAAGCACAGCTTGGCCCAGAAAGAAAGAAGTCTGGCCCGTCCCTGCCCGAGTCTGCAGAAAATTTTAAGCCCGGACCGTGCAGAGCTCTAACTCTAAAGCCTGTTTAAAATATCAGTTTTAATTTTTACAGAAAATTACCATACTATTTGATTCTTAGAGACCTGATTAAAAATATATGAAATTTTTAATGCAAACATGTGATAATGATTTTATGAATGTGTCAAACGTACTATTTTGAAATGGATTTGAACCTTAACTAAAGCAAACATTTGTACATGCTCTTCATTGTACATGCTCCATCATTAACAATTTGAAACCACTCGTTCATAAATGAAGTTACATAATCTGCTTCTTAAATTCCTTTTAGGTAGCTTTCAATACAAAAAAGTATAAAGCTACCTATTGCAGCCGTTCGGAGGAAAGCAGTTCCGGAAAATTTCGATATGTTTTCACCGATCATGACCCCCAGACCCCAAAACCACCCTCCGTTCAAATGTTGATTTATATATATAGATATATCCATATATATATATATATATATATATATATCTGACCTATGTCATACGATAACGCTCGTATTTATAAATCAATTTTGATGAAACTAATTGTGTGTATTAAGCTAACCAATGTCTCGACCGAGTTCGTTGGCCAGCTTGGTCCGCCATTTTGTTTCAAGATGGCGGCCATTTAAAAATTTAAAACTAAAATAAATATACAAAAAAGTTAAAAATTCAAATTTACTTTTTAATTACGTGTTAGGCCTTGATACAAGGATTCCAGAGCATTTTTTGGTTTACCTCTATCTTAAAAAATGGTTGAGATAGAGCAGTTTGAAATTCTAGGGTGGCTGACATTTTGAAACAAAACATCACATTAACGCGATTACTCGCAAATTATTTTCTTTCATTGTTGTAATAATTTTCCCAATCATACGCATAAAACTATATATTCATATCCGTTAGCGCCAAAATTGGCGACATTTGGCGAAATATCGCCAAATTTGGCGATCAAAATATGTCTTCATAAATGAAGCCAATTTGGCTATTGCTCAATAATTTGGCGAATTTCTTATTCAAATTCAGTATTAACGAATCTTTTGTAAACGTTTCTTTGCATTTTAACTTGCTGTTTTCGTGTAACATTAGCTAAAATTTTAAAACGGAGATATAGGAAAGGTACCTTTTCCTTCCGGTACAGGCCGGAAGGACTTTTTTGTTTTGATTTTTGTAAAAGGTACCTAGTTTATAACTTTTATTTATTTACTCTAGAGAAATTCGTGCCTGGGATATAAGTTTTCAAAAAATATACAGTACACTCATTTAAAAAAATACATGCCTCTAATCCTCCAAATGAACGGAATATCAATGTCTGTTGTCTCTTTTTGTACAAGAGGGGATTTCAAAGAGTTAAAATGTCAGGGTGGAGGAAATTTTTTGTTTAGAGGGGTCTTTCAGGAAAATTGCCATATGACCACCTTATAGAGTAGAGGTCTGCACAAGATCCTACCCGGCCCAGCAAAATGAAAGTCAATTTTCAAACGGACCGGTCTTGCAGAATGAAAAGAATTTTTTAAACGAGCCTGGGTGGACCGATGAAGAATAATAAACGGGTCGGGGCGGGCCGATAAAAATATTAAGTGAGCCGACCGGACTGATATAAAAAAATTTAAAAGGATCAAACTAAGCTGATAAATAATGAACAATTTTTAATGGATTTGTCTGGGACGAGAATAAGTAAATGTACTGCATGAGCCGATGCTAGCTTCAGAACATCAATACAGAAATATGTCAATCGTAGAAATCGGCATTGGGCTTATATCATACCTGAGCATGGGCTTAATTTTTTCAGCATACTCGGGCAGGCTGGGTCAGGTTCACATTATTTTCTATGCACACAGGTTGGCTGGAAACTGGGCTTAATTGTTCCCAGGACATGTCGAGTGGTTTTGTAACAATAGTGATAGCGATAGTGAACTTCTGTTAACGGAATCTTTGGAAGTATACTTTAATAAATTGCAGAGAAACATTTTTTTTTTATTATACAGCAACAAAAGTAAGGATGCTTTTAACCATTTTTTTTTCCAATACTAAACTACATTAATTTTTTTAATGTCTTTATTTGAATGTAATACTCTAAGAGTATAAATGATCATTAATGATACTATTCTGTATTCTATGGCATGTATAAAGTATTCTAAAATATACTGTAAAATTTTCCCATTAATATATGCATGCGATATTCATTAAAAGAATCTTAAACGTATGTTAATAAAATTGGAATTTTTTGTAGAAATCGAGTTGGTCGGGCCGGGCCTGATTTCATTGATTTTTCAAAAGGTTGGGCCTGTTTTCACTGAATTTTCGACGGGCCGGTCCGACACCATGCCAAACTTTTAGCTTTTAGACCCGACTGGGCTTGCCCAAGATAGCTTTCGTTCGGGCCGGGTCTGTAAATTCTGGTCCGTGCAGACCTCTACTCTTAGAGATCACGATCTGCACGGCCCGATTCCCGCACCCAGCCAAATGAAGTCAAACGTTCAAACGGTCTGGGCTGAAAAAAAAATAAACGGGCTAGGCGGCTGGTTAAAAAAATTAAGAGGGACTACCGGCATCGATGTACCAAATTTAAAAGGATCGGATTAAGCCAATGAAATATGAACAATTTTCAATGGACCTGCCTATGCCAGAATCCTAATAATATTATAAATCTGATTGTGTGCAAATGTTAGGCTGAAGCCAGCGTCAAAATGAAGCATTTAATGATCCTGTATCTTTGCATATAAGTTGATTATAACCCTCAAATGAATATAGGCTGGTTTTCGTTTATTTTATTTCAATATTTTTCTTAAAAATTAAAATTTTCAATATTTTCATACAGAATAAATGGACATTTTTTCGTATATTTTACAATGGTTGGTTGGTTTGGTTGGTTTGGCCCAAAGGGCCCGGTTTTGCAGCTTTTTTTAAAATGGTTAAATTTATTTTACCGTTGCTAATACTTTATCGTTGCCAATATAAAATAAAACCCCTGAGTAATAATTTTTAATCAACAATTTATTTTCAAGTGAAAATTTTCCACGTGAAAAAAAGAAAAGGAAATGAATTATTTAAGAATTAAACAGAATATGAAATGATGTCATATTAGAAATAAAACGTGCGTTTTCAAATATTTGATAATAATACAAAGTGCATAAATACGAGTACCGTAATTTCCTGCGTAGAAGCCGCAGCTCAAAGAGTCGTTTTTCGACCCAGAAATTTTATTCAATAATTGTAGTTAAATATTTACAGCGATCTTTTAAGTTACATTTTATAAAATAATATTTCTGGGTCGAAAAACGACTCTTTGAGCTTCGGCTTATACGCCGGAAATTACGGTAAGTATGGAAAGCAAGCGAATATGATGTCATATAGAGAAAAATAAAACAGATTTGTTTTGATTTTGAAATAAAATGATCTTGGGTTATCAAATTATTTGTGATTAATTTTTTTTTTCTTTTTCTTTTTCACATGAAAGGAATTATTTTAAATGTACGTAATATATGTATTTTAAATATATGTGTTGTAAATTAAAATTCTGTGTTTTAAATGAAATGAGTGAAAGATTTATATTTTTAATGAATTCAATACGAATGATGGGATAGGTTGGCGATTTATCGTCTGTACACGGCTAACATAAAGATACCATATTTTTAATTTAAATTTTAAAAAGTAAAAAAAAAAAAATGGATGGCAAATGTCAATGATATGCATCGCAAAATTATCCGTATTGAAAATCAGAAAATCTTAATAAAAAAACTATATTTTTTAAAAGAAAGTTGCTTTTCTCATAAAAGCTAAAGGTTTAATATGATTGTGTCGAAGTAACAGCATTTTTCTTCTATCATTTTCCCACAATCGAAAACATATTTGTAAATCGTCGTTTCGAACCGGAATTTAATTTTACATTTCTTTTAGTTTTAAAATAGAAAAAACTTTGTTGTCTTTTTTAAATATAGCTTTTTTTAAAGTTGTTTCATAATAGATTTTTGTAAAGTTTTGCAGGATAAGAAAAATTGCATAGATTTTAAAGCAATGTTTAAGTAAAATTACAATATTTTTTAAACTTAAAAAACAACAATGTTATCGAACAGAAAATCGATTTTACCAACAAATTCGCGTAATGCAAAAGCAAAGAAGAAATCAAAAAGTAATGAATCTTTTCTTCCAGCCGAATTGTGTAAACTTGAACAAGCCGATCGTGCCAATTCATAACATTATAAACGTGAAAGCGCGTTCTATACAGTATAATTTTTTTTACATATAGGTAGAACATTTCTGAGAATAGGAAGGTTAGGAGTCTGTAATTAGGTCCATAGTCAATTTGATTTTTTTTATCAAGTGAAATTTGGCGCAAAATTAAATACATTGTTGTAACCAGATTTGTTTTTTGCGTAAACACTTAATGGTATTTTAGATGATCATTTCCCCGCTCACCTTGGATGCCAACTATCACTGTAAAACATATTAAAAAATATTAGCCGATAATTTTCTAATTTTCTTATTGCTTCATGATGTAAATAGACTTCCTGGTTCATACTTTAAACCTGAATCGGTAGTAGTAGGATAATGAGAGTTCAACGGCCACAGGAGCGCTCAATTGAGGAATGAGGATTCCTCAATGAGGAATGAGAATTTAATAATGGGGAATAAGGGGGTAGGAGGTACTTTCTCAACTGGTATTGCAATGTTCAGAATCATTCTTCTCTTTACAACAATAATTTCTGTTCCATCTAGTTAACATATCTGATATTTTGTTAGAAAGGTTTGTGTATAAGAATATGTTTTAAAAAGCAAGTACATCATATATTTATTATAAATAGTTCTATGTGCGTGTGTATGTGTGTGTATGTATGTGTGTGTGTGACAAATAGTTCTCTTTGTGTGTGTGTGTGTGTATGTATGTGTGTGTGTGTGTGTGTATGTATGTGTGTGTGTGTGACAAATAGTTCTCTTTATGTGTGTATATGTGTGTGTGTGTGTATGTGGGTATGTGTGTGTGTGTGTGTGTGCGACAAATAGTTCTATGTGTGTATATGTATGACTGTCTGTCTGTTTAAAACTATGTTTATATGTAGTTTATGCATATGTTTACATAATGTTGCATAAGTTTATGCATAGTTTATGCATATACCGTATGTATGTTTATGCATAAAGTTTATGATAATTTTAAAAATATATAACTTAATTTTATGTAAAAAAAAAAAAGATTTAAAAATTGAAACTTAATTAAAAAAATAAATAAAAATAAAAAGGTAAATAAAAAAAATAAGAAGAAAAAAATAAATAAAATAAAATTTTTAGTAAAAGATAAAAAAAAAAAAATTGAAACTTAACTTTAAAAAAATATATATCAAAATTTAAAAAATAAAAAAAAGTTAAGTTAAAAAAAAATAAAACATCTTAAGAAAAAGTTAAAAAAAAAAAAAAGAAGTAACAAAAGTTTTAAGAAATTCACAAGTTAACAAAAATGTTATAAATCTTTCACTATTATTACTTTAACGTATTTCATAACTTATAAAAATATTGTACTAACCTTTTGACACACGGTTAACGCTTTAGATAGATTCAAAAATCATTTTGTAATATTTTTCAGCTAGGTAACCGGTTTTTATAACATGGTAAACCGGTAACCATGGTAAACCGGTTTATCATGACGTTTTGAAAAGTGTAAACGTCATAAGACTATGTGTGTGTATGTGCAGAGGTAAAACTATATATCTATATCATTCATAAACTAGAAAAAAATTGGAAAAAATAATAAACATGTAAAAATATAATGTATAATAATAATAATAATAATAATAATAATAAAACCTTTAGAAAATTACAAAGCAGTAAAAAAAAAAGTTTAAAAACTGTATATCGTAAAAAAAAAAAAATACATATGTTTGTATATGTGGGTGATTGTACGTATGGGTAGAATACATTCCAATAAAGTTCACATACGTAGCATTCTACGAGAAATGTTTGTGTAGAAGTTTTAAAAAATACACATATTTAAAATTAACATTAAAAAAAATACAGAAAAGTTTTATTTACCGTAGAGTATTTACATCACGATTCGACATTTTTCTTGATGATCACAATCTTGATCAATTTCATAATGTCCATCTGCTAAGCTAGTTATTCCATCGTCTAGCAAGTAACGCTTATCATCAAAAGGACTTAAGCTAATTTTATTCTGAGCTAATGTATATAAGTTGTAAGATTCCTCATCGATGCTTGTCCGCATGTCCATTCTTGTTTTTAGTTGCCATAGGTATTCTTTAAAAAATGTTCATATCTGTTTCCTTATCAAACAATTTGTGTAGACATACCTTGTACACCAATGAAATCGCCTAAACTGTACATACAAAAATTATATTAAACTAATATGTTTCTTTAATAGTTTAAAATATATATGTATGATTGCACTAAAAAGTCGCAACCATATCTAACGCATGCTAACAAGTACATCTAAAACCCCACAAAAATATTCATGATTCTTCTTTATGTAGATTCTTTGACATAGAATAGTTTAAAATAAGTACACATACATAAAATTTGCGATTTTTATTGAAACAAAACAATTTTTAGAAAGGATATATTTACATATATCTACAGATCAATTTTGCGTAATTAAAAAAAAATATGTAAATTCTCAGCTTTTAAGCCTTGATTAATTTCTCACTGATCATAGAGTAAACTAATAGATATTTCATCTATAAAGTATATATTTTATCATCAAAAAGACTTCGTATAATTTTCTTTTAAGGTAATATTTATAAGTTACGAATATCTAAGACGATTCGTGTTTGTACTACATACTTGTTTTAGTTGCTGTAGGCAATCTAAAAAAAAAGAAAAAAAAAATCCATATCTGATTTTCTGTTGACAATCTATGCTCAGACCTCTTTTGATAATTTATTTTATGCTTGTATCAATAGCAAAGAATACATTTTTAATTACAATATAAGAAGTTAGTGTCAGTTTCGTCTCTAAGTTTGTGGTAACTATATAAATCTACATGTTTCTTTAATAATTGAAAATGCATATGCATGATTGTATTAAAAAATCCTAACTATATCGAACATATACTAAAAGCGCAATTGAAATTTCATAAGTATATACATAAATATTTTATTAAACCACTTTTTTCACCTAATAGTTTTAACATATATAAGTTATTTTTGTTGACAACATGCCCTCCTCTTTTATATCGTAAATTGATAATACAAAAATCTCATATACATACACATGCCCCATTAAGAAATCTTTTACCACTTATTTGATATCTAAATTTTTTAATTATGTAAAAGGGATTTTATTTAAAATGTCTACCTATTTCTTTCAAATATTAAATATAATACCTAATAATTTCATCATACTCATATATATAATTCTATTAAATCAAAATTCATCATCAGCTAAAAGTATTGAATTTGTATAAATATTCTGATTAATACCCCACTCAAATTTAACAAACGCTTGAAAATTTCTCATTACTACGTATGATTTTCTTTAAAATCACAATACTTAATATTCAATATCAGTCTTAATTACGGACCCTCAAAATTCAAACAAAAAAATATTAGAAAGAAAAATAAATAAATCCTTAAACTATTTTTTACTACAATAAAATCATTACTATATTTTCTGTTTTGTAGAATTGGTTTATTTCAAACATTCAAATTCAAATTTTAAAAACTCACTTTTAAATTTCCGTAATTTTATAATAAAACTAGTTATGTAAATCTTCCCAGTAAAATGTCTAATCTTATAACGATTAAATTAAACATACACTTTAAAAGTACCCTGCAAAAGTAGTATAGAAAATAAGTTTAATATATTTTCTTTTTATAAAATTATTAATATAATGCCGGATTAATGTGTATTTTAATGAATACAGTATATTGTTGGGGGGAAAAAAATCTTATCTTGAAATTATCTATCGTTTTTTTAATATAGTAATATATATTTATAATTCAGCTAACCTTTTCTTCTAAATCAATTTTCATAATTACATTTTTTAAAAATAGACTTATGACATCTTAAATCAAGTAAAATAGATATTTTATTATACATAAATATTACAGTCCAAAACTTTTTTTAATACCATTGTACCATGAAGAATATAAAAAATATTTATATAGTTAAAAATTTTAAAAACTTAAACAGAAATGAAAACCAGATTGGTGTTCAAATATTTTATTCAAACCAGATTGTAGTTTAGGTGTTTTAGACTTTACATTAGATAAAAACTTTTCTTCCGTTTCACACTCATGATATATACATCGGATGTTGGGTACGCATATGTTGTTTCAGTTCATAATTTCGTCCCAACACTTTATGACAAACACTACAACTAGGTCGAAAATTTTGATGTGACCTTACATGTCGCTGGAAGTTACACTTTTGAAATATTTGTCCACAATCATTACACTGAAATGTAGACAATGCTCCACTATCATGAGCTTCCAAATGTCTTTTTAAATTCGATTTTCTCCCAAAGGCTCTTTGACATATATCACATATATACGGCTTTATATTTAAGTGAATCTTATTATGTTGATGCAAATTAAAATATGTTGAAAAAACTTTGCCACAGGTGGGACAAACATGCTTCTTTTCCACATTCGTAGGGGTCACAGTCTTTAAAGAAACATCCTCTTCAACTTGTTGATTAAAATTTAAAGAACTTTGAGACATAGTATCCTTTTCTGGAAAAACTTCAGAGAATCCCTCATGCTGTATCAATCCAACTCTATCATGTGTTTTTAAATGTCTTTGTAGGTTTGATCTTCGATAAAAAAGACTTCTGGCAGCTATTACAAGTATATAATTTCTCGCCAGAATGAATTTTCATATGGCGGTTCAGATTAGAAATGCTCGAAAAATCTTTACCGCAGGTAAAACAGCTAAACATCTTCTTAGCAGATACAGAATCTCCCACAATCGGGGTTTCATCAATAGGCATATCAACATGCATAATATAAAATCAATAAAAAAAAAAAACTTTAACTCTTAATAGCAAACAACAGCGATTCGCACTGATAAAAAGCGGGAGCAATTTAAAACACGTTTAACCACTAGCGATATGAATCCTCAAATGATAAAAATCCTAATTTTCCCCCGTCTATTTATACCGACCCGAAAGCAAAGTTGAGTTGTAGTATTGCTTGATATGATTGTTATCAAAACGCGTCATACGATTTCGGGGGCCTATAAGTTTCTTTCCCCTCTTTATAATATAGCATAATTAAACAGATAAACCCGAATGTATACAAATTTAAATTCGTAAATTATATTATATCACAAAATATAAAAAATCCTACAAAATAAAAATAGAATTTAGCACTTACCCCAAAAACACATCCACTTTAGTTGTTAGTCTGCACTTAACTAATCTTTCTTCCTTATCTTTAGTAGGGGGCGCTGCCATCGCCGCGAGAGGCCCTGCCCGTCTTCCGACTTGTGACGTCATTTCCGGTTTGAGATAAGAATAAACCTTAAATACACGCGCTTAGTCATTCTTCCTTCCCTCTTTCGCGCTAGTAGTTGCCAGTTTCTTGTTTAGACGTGTTGGGTGACATCATTACGTGTTTGCGATAAGAACAAAATTATCCCCTTATCAACAGGTAAAAAGCTGCGCTTCAGTGACGTCATAAGTGTTATGACATAGCTGATAAAAATTTGTACTAATCATCTATTTCTCTTCAAGTCATTGCATGAGACGGTTGAGCTCCAACAGCTGTATATAAGGTAAGAGTAATTTATATATTATAATAGGATTTTAAATTAATTTAGTAGATGTTACAATTTGATATTTAAAAAATTTCATGCTAAACGATATGATTACATGTTGTTCATCATACTAAATCCACAAATTTTAATTCGAAATAAATATTATTAAAACTATAATCTAAAATAAATTAGCGAAAATGCATAACAAATTTCAACAAAAAGAAGCTAATTATAAAAGGAAATGTACAAAGTTTATAAATTTACACATGTGTTAAACGCGTTTACAAACCTTATCATAGGCACAAGTCTAATTCGACTAGCCTATTTGTTATAAGTTTAACTATAAGTCAACATGTAAGATATTTGCGAAAAGGAATCTTATGATTTTTAAATTTCCTAGTTCAGTTTCAATCATATTGTAAAAGGATAATTCAAACTTTGAGATGAATCTATAGTAAAATACTTAAATTAAAATGTATTTTTGATAGTTTAAGAATTAGAAACTACAACTTTGACTACTTTTTAAAATGTTTGCCTGATAGAAAACTGTGATAACATGTCTATGTTTGAATTTTTCTGATAACATGCCAATGCCTGAATTTTTCTGACAACTTGTCTGTGTTTGAATTTTTCTGATAACATGTCTGTGCTTGAATTTTTCTGCTAACATGCCTGTGTTTAAATTTTTCTTATAACATGTCTATGTTTAATTTTTCTCTTCTTTTGAAATGTATAAACTTTTACTATACGTGTCTTTCGATTTCATTGAAGAAAAAAGTGATCGATCAACTTTATCAAACCATTTTAATGTTAATATTTTTAAACGAACGCGATAATCAGATAAAAATATATGTAGCTAATTCATATTATCCCACTAAACATTGCAAAACAATAAAACTCTTAGAAAAATTTTATACTTCAACATTCAAAAATTGACAATATTCACATCTTAATACTAAAAAACAATCCTTATCTTGAAGTATTTCCTGTAACAAAATCTAAAATTTTCATATCAACAATACCCAAGTTAGAAACTTTACCTTTGAACTTAATACCAATCTTTAATCATAAAGTGATAAAACTGATAATTTTTTTTTAAAAGTTACTTCTAAAACATCTCATAGATGGCGCTGTTGAAAAAAATTAATTCAAAACTTGTTTAAAAGACTTAAAAAAATTAAATCTAACTTTAAACTAACAAAAACCTGTAGAACAATCACTTTCAGTTAGAAATATTTAAAAAATAATTGTTAATTCTAAAACCGCTCACAGAGGGCGTTGCTGAAAAAAATAAACTCAAAGTTGTTTAAAATATATTAAAAAATAAATCTAACTTTAAACTATCATCAAACTCCAGAAAAATTACTTTCAATTAGAAATATTTTAAAATAATTAAAACTTCTAAAATCGTTCATAGGGGGCGCTGCTGTGAAAAAATCATTTCGAAACTTGTAAAAAATTAATCCAAAACTTATTTAAAACACTTTTACAAAAAAATTGACCAAAATACCGATAAACATCAAGTAGATAATAAATAAGGTGCGTCGCAAGTGGAATGAAGGTCACTGGAAGTGGCAGGTGTGGACACCGGATGTAGCAAGTGCTGATAACAGACATGTTGGAACAGGAAGTGGGGCATGTTTAGACAGGAAGTGATTCCGGAAGTAAGACCGGAAACGCGATGGAAGTGGAAGCCGGAAGTTCCAGCTTCGACTTCCTGTCGTATTTCCGGTCTTACTTCCGGGATCACTCCTGTCTAAACATGCCCCACTTCCTGTTCCAGCATGTCTGTTATCAGCACCTGCTACATCCGATGTCCACACCTGCCACTTCCTATAACCTTCATTCCACTTGCGACGCACCTTATTTATTATCTACTTGATGTTTATCGGTATTTTGGTCAATTTTTTTGTAAAAGTGTTTTAAATAAGTTTTGGATTAATTTTTTACAAGTTTCGAAATGATTTTTTCACAGCAGCGCCCCCTATGAACGATTTTAGAAGTTTTAATTATTTTAAAATATTTCTAATTGAAAGTAATTTTTCTGGAGTTTGATGATAGTTTAAAGTTAGATTTATTTTTTAATATATTTTAAACAACTTTGAGTTTATTTTTTTCAGCAACGCCCTCTGTGAGCGGTTTTAGAATTAACAATTATTTTTTAAATATTTCTAACTGAAAGTGATTGTTCTACAGGTTTTTGTTAGTTTAAAGTTAGATTTAATTTTTTTAAGTCTTTTAAACAAGTTTTGAATTAATTTTTTTCAACAGCGCCATCTATGAGATGTTTTAGAAGTAACTTTTTAAAAAAAATTATCAGTTTTATCACTTTATGATTAAAGATTGGTATTAAGTTCAAAGGTAAAGTTTCTAACTTGGGTCTTGTTGATATGAAAATTTTAGATTTTGTTACAGGAAATACTTCAAGATAAGGATTGTTTTTTAGTATTAAGATGTGAATATTGTCAATTTTTGAATGTTGAAGTATAAAATTTTTCTAAGAGTTTTATTGTTTTGCAATGTTTAGTGGGATAATATGAATTAGCTACATATATTTTTATCTGATTATCGCGTTCGTTTAAAAATATTAACATTAAAATGGTTTGATAAAGTTGATCGATCACTTTTTTCTTCAATGAAATCGAAAGACACGTATAGTAAAAGTTTATACATTTCAAAAGAAGAGAAAAATTAAACATAGACATGTTATAAGAAAAATTTAAACACAGGCATGTTAGCAGAAAAATTCAAGCACATACATGTTATCAGAAAAATTCAAACACAGACAAGTTGTCAGAAAAATTCAGGCATTGGCATGTTATCAGAAAAATTCAAACATAGACATGTTATCACAGTTTTCTATCAGGCAAACATTTTAAAAAGTAGTCAAAGTTGTAGTTTCTAATTCTTAAACTATCAAAAATACATTTTAATTTAAGTATTTTACTATAGATTCATCTCAAAGTTTGAATTATCCTTTTACAATATGATTGAAACTGAACTAGGAAATTTAAAAATCATAAGATTCCTTTTCGCAAATATCTTACATGTTGACTTATAGTTAAACTTATAACAAATAGGCTAGTCGAATTAGACTTGTGCCTATGATAAGGTTTGTAAACGCGTTTAACACATGTGTAAATTTATAAACTTTGTACATTTCCTTTTATAATTAGCTTCTTTTTGTTGAAATTTGTTATGCATTTTCGCTAATTTATTTTAGATTATAGTTTTAATAATATTTATTTCGAATTAAAATTTGTGGATTTAGTATGATGAACAACATGTAATCATATCGTTTAGCATGAAATTTTTTAAATATCAAATTGTAACATCTACTAAATTAATTTAAAATCCTATTATAATATATAAATTACTCTTACCTTATATACAGCTGTTGGAGCTCAACCGTCTCATGCAATGACTTGAAGAGAAATAGATGATTAGTACAAATTTTTATCAGCTATGTCATAACACTTATGACGTCACTGAAGCGCAGCTTTTTACCTGTTGATAAGGGGATAATTTTGTTCTTATCGCAAACACGTAATGATGTCACCCAACACGTCTAAACAAGAAACTGGCAACTCTAGCGCGAAAGAGGGAAGGAAGAATGACTAAGCGCGTGTATTTAAGGTTTATTCTTATCTCAAACCGGAAATGACGTCACAAGCCGGAAGACGGGCAGGGCCTCTCGCGGCGATGGCAGCGCCCCCTACTAAAGATAAGGAAGAAAGATTAGTTAAGTGCAGACTAACAACTAAAGTGGATGTGTTTTTGGGGTAAGTGCTAAATTCTATTTTTATTTTGTAGGATTTTTTATATTTTGTGATATAATATAATTTACGAATTTAAATTTGTATACATTTGGGTTTATCTGTTTAATTATGCTATATTATAAAGAGGGGAAAGAAACTTATAGGCCCCCGAAATCGTATGACGCGTTTTGATAACAATCATATCAAGCAATACTACAACTCAACTTTGCTTTCGGGTCGGTATAAATAGACGGGGGAAAATTAGGATTTTTATCATTTGAGGATTCATATCGCTAGTGGTTAAACGTGTTTTAAATTGCTCCCGCTTTTTATCAGTGCGAATCGCTGTTGTTTGCTATTAAGAGTTAAAGTTTTTTTTTTTTATTGATTTTATATTATGCATGTTGATATGCCTATTGATGAAACCCCGATTGTGGGAGATTCTGTATCTGCTAAGAAGATGTTTAGCTGTTTTACCTGCGGTAAAGATTTTTCGAGCATTTCTAATCTGAACCGCCATATGAAAATTCATTCTGGCGAGAAATTATATACTTGTAATAGCTGCCAGAAGTCTTTTTTATCGAAGATCAAACCTACAAAGACATTTAAAAACACATGATAGAGGTGGATTGATACAGCATGAGGGATTCTCTGAAGTTTTTCCAGAAAAGGATACTATGTCTCAAAGTTCTTTAAATTTTAATCAACAAGTTGAAGAGGATGTTTCTTTAAAGACTGTGACCCCTACGAATGTGGAAAAGAAGCATGTTTGTCCCACCTGTGGCAAAGTTTTTTCAACATATTTTAATTTGCATCAACATAATAAGATTCACTTAAATATAAAGCCGTATATATGTGATATATGTCAAAGAGCCTTTGGGAGAAAATCGAATTTAAAAAGACATTTGGAAGCTCATGATAGTGGAGCATTGTCTACATTTCAGTGTAATGATTGTGGACAAATATTTCAAAAGTGTAACTTCCAGCGACATGTAAGGTCACATCAAAATTTTCGACCTAGTTGTAGTGTTTGTCATAAAGTGTTGGGACGAAATTATGAACTGAAACAACATATGCGTACCCAACATCCTATGTATATATCATGAGTGTGAAACGGAAGAAAAGTTTTTATCTAATGTAAAGTCTAAAACACCTAAACTACAATCTGGTTTGAATAAAATATTTGAACACCAATCTGGTTTTCATTTCTGTTTAAGTTTTTAAAATTTTTAATTATATAAATATTTTTTATATTCTTCATGGTACAATGGTATTAAAAAAAGTTTTGGACTGTAATATTTATGTATAATAAAATATCTATTTTACTTGATTTAAGATGTCATAAGTCTATTTTTAAAAAATGTAATTATGAAAATTGATTTAGAAGAAAAGGTTAGCTGAATTATAAATATATATTACTATATTAAAAAAACGATAGATAATTTCAAGATAAGATTTTTTTTCCCCCAACAATATACTGTATTCATTAAAATACACATTAATCCGGCATTATATTAATAATTTTATAAAAAGAAAATATATTAAACTTATTTTCTATACTACTTTTACAGGGTACTTTTAAAGTGTATGTTTAATTTAATCGTTATAAGATTAGACATTTTACTGGGAAGATTTACATAACTAGTTTTATTATAAAATTACGGAAATTTAAAAGTGAGTTTTTAAAATTTGAATTTGAATGTTTGAAATAAACCAATTCTACAAAACAGAAAATATAGTAATGATTTTATTGTAGTAAAAAATAGTTTAAGGATTTATTTATTTTTCTTTCTAATATTTTTTTGTTTGAATTTTGAGGGTCCGTAATTAAGACTGATATTGAATATTAAGTATTGTGATTTTAAAGAAAATCATACGTAGTAATGAGAAATTTTCAAGCGTTTGTTAAATTTGAGTGGGGTATTAATCAGAATATTTATACAAATTCAATACTTTTAGCTGATGATGAATTTTGATTTAATAGAATTATATATATGAGTATGATGAAATTATTAGGTATTATATTTAATATTTGAAAGAAATAGGTAGACATTTTAAATAAAATCACTTTTACATAATTAAAAAATTTAGATATCAAATAAGTGGTAAAAGATTTCTTAATGGGGCATGTGTATGTATATGAGATTTTTGTATTATCAATTTACGATATAAAAGAGGAGGGCATGTTGTCAACAAAAATAACTTATATATGTTAAAACTATTAGGTGAAAAAAGTGGTTTAATAAAATATTTATGTATATACTTATGAAATTTCAATTGCGCTTTTAGTATATGTTCGATATAGTTAGGATTTTTTAATACAATCATGCATATGCATTTTCAATTATTAAAGAAACATGTAGATTTATATAGTTACCACAAACTTAGAGACGAAACTGACACTAACTTCTTATATTGTAATTAAAAATGTATTCTTTGCTATTGATACAAGCATAAAATAAATTATCAAAAGAGGTCTGAGCATAGATTGTCAACAGAAAATCAGATATGGATTTTTTTTTTTTTTCTTTTTTTTTAGATTGCCTACAGCAACTAAAACAAGTATGTAGTAGCAAACACGAATCGTCTTAGATATTCGTAACTTATAAATATTACCTTAAAAGAAAATTATACGAAGTCTTTTTGATGATAAAATATATACTTTATAGATGAAATATCTATTAGTTTACTCTATGATCAGTGAGAAATTAATCAAGGCTTAAAAGCTGAGAATTTACATATTTTTTTTTAATTACGCAAAATTGATCTGTAGATATATGTAAATATATCCTTTCTAAAAATTGTTTTGTTTCAATAAAAATCGCAAATTTTATGTATGTGTACTTATTTTAAACTATTCTATGTCAAAGAATCTACATAAAGAAGAATCATGAATATTTTTGTGGGGTTTTAGACGTACTTGTTAGCATGCGTTAGATATGGTTGCGACTTTTTAGTGCAATCATACATATATATTTTAAACTATTAAAGAAACATATTAGTTTAATATAATTTTTGTATGTACAGTTTAGGCGATTTCATTGGTGTACAAGGTATGTCTACACAAATTGTTTGATAAGGAAACAGATATGAACATTTTTTAAAGAATACCTATGGCAACTAAAAACAAGAATGGACATGCGGACAAGCATCGATGAGGAATCTTACAACTTATATACATTAGCTCAGAATAAAATTAGCTTAAGTCCTTTTGATGATAAGCGTTACTTGCTAGACGATGGAATAACTAGCTTAGCAGATGGACATTATGAAATTGATCAAGATTGTGATCATCAAGAAAAATGTCGAATCGTGATGTAAATACTCTACGGTAAATAAAACTTTTCTGTATTTTTTTTAATGTTAATTTTAAATATGTGTATTTTTTAAAACTTCTACACAAACATTTCTCGTAGAATGCTACGTATGTGAACTTTATTGGAATGTATTCTACCCATACGTACAATCACCCACATATACAAACATATGTATTTTTTTTCTTTTACCATATACAGTTTTTAAACTTTTTTTTTTACTGCTTTGTAATTTTCTAAAGGTTTTATTATTATTATTATTATTATTATTATTATTATTATTATTATTATACATTATATTTTTACATGTTTATTATTTTTTCCAATTTTTTTCTAGTTTATGAATGATATAGATATATAGTTTTACCTCTGCACATACACACACATAGTCTTATGACGTTTACACTTTTCAAAACGTCATGATAAACCGGTTTACCATGGTTACCGGTTTACCATGTTATAAAAACCGGTTACCTAGCTGAAAAATATTACAAAATGATTTTTGAATCTATCTAAAGCGTTAACCGTGTGTCAAAAGGTTAGTACAATATTTTTATAAGTTATGAAATACGTTAAAGTAATAATAGTGAAAGATTTATAACATTTTTGTTAACTTGTGAATTTCTTAAAACTTTTGTTACTTCTTTTTTTTTTTTAACTTTTTCTTAAGATGTTTTATTTTTTTTTTAACTTTACTTTTTTTTTTTTTTTTTAAATTTTGATATATATTTTTTTAAAGTTAAGTTTCAATTTTTTTTTTTTTTATCTTTTACTAAAAATTTTATTTTATTTATTTTTTTTCTTCTTATTTTTTTTTATTTACCTTTTTATTTTTATTTATTTTTTTAATTAAGTTTCAATTTTTAAATCTTTTTTTTTTTACATAAAATTAAGTTATATATTTTTAAAATTATCATAAACTTTATGCATAAACATACATACGGTATATGCATAAACTATGCATAAACTTATGCAACATTATGTAAACATATGCATAAACTACATATAAACATAGTTTTAAACAGACAGACAGTCATACATATACACACATAGAACTATTTGTCGCACACACACACACACACACATACCCACATACACACACACACACATATACACACATAAAGAGAACTATTTGTCACACACACACACATACATACATACACACACACACACACAAAGAGAACTATTTGTCACACACACACATACATACACACACATACACACGCACATAGAACTATTTATAATAAATATATGATGTACTTGCTTTTTAAAACATATTCTTATACACAAACCTTTCTAACAAAATATCAGATATGTTAACTAGATGGAACAGAAATTATTGTTGTAAAGAGAAGAATGATTCTGAACATTGCAATACCAGTTGAGAAAGTACCTCCTACCCCCTTATTCCCCATTATTAAATTCTCATTCCTCATTGAGGAATCCTCATTCCTCAATTGAGCGCTCCTGTGGCCGTTGAACTCTCATTATCCTACTACTATCGGTCATGCCATTGTCGTTCAATTTTTATTCCTAATCCTAACCCTAATCGTATCCTATCCTAATCCTGATAATAACTTTAAAGAATATTCTTTGACACGAATATGTAAATGAAATCAATATCCATAAATGGAATGAATGGAAAATAGAATAAATAGAAATGGCAAAATAAAATAACAAAAAAGTACATTTATTCGACACCTAACCCTAGAGAAAGCGTAAAAAATTTCAAGCGCATGAAATAAATCAAAATAATCCTATATATACTAACAAAAATATGTAAATTTAGATTATCAGATTTGTGTCGTCGGTATTTATTTGCTTATAGTGTTCTTGACGCGATAGAGAAAATATCGAGGTTAAATTGGGCAGAATTTAAAGTACTTTCTAGCAACATTTTAGAATCGCATCAGATTGTTATATCTTTGTGAAATGTCTATCAATTTATAAAATCCACAAGCAGTTTATTCACTATTTACACCACTTAGCGTGAAGCACTTAATTTAATATATAGATAAACAAGATAATGTAGTAAGAAATATATAACATATGTCTATGCAAATAAACAATATAATAATGCCAATTTAGCAATGCACACATATACAAATTGTACACCAAATACCACCTAAAATGCACTGTTGTATAGAAGAATTCTGCCAGTGTTGTTTTTCGTTTTACGAAGAGCGATTCGTCGATTTTCACGATTTTACTGGGTCCTCCTTTTTTCATTAGTTGCAGTTTCATTTTCGCGATTGTATATATTATTTGGCATGAAATTTCACTTTTTTAAGACTGGGTTATGTCAAGGCCCCTATAGCAAAGAAATACCGTATGGTCTCCTATAAAATGTGATAAAGCTTTGGTTAATTATATATGTTGTTAATTATCAAGTGAAATGTTTTACTAAGTTAATCCATTTATTCTTTTTTTAATGTTATGTGAACGAAGTCACGGGTAACAGCTAGTACGTTATAAATGTGTTGCACAATCCGATACTAGTTTGACAACATCAATACAGAAATTTAATATGCCTAACGTAGATTTTCATCGGACATTTATATTGTGTATGAGCCTGTGCCTAATTTTTCCTGTCGACTCCGGCCGTGTTCAGGCGTACATTTTTTCTACTTACGCGGGCCGGGCTGGACCTGAACTTAATTATTCTTAAGACATGTCGGGCAGACTTTTTTTTTTGTTTAACTAAAATATAAAACGTGATAATGGATTTTTGGTAACAAAATCTTTCGAAATAAACATTAATGAATTCCGAAGAAATATTTTTTTAATCTAATTTTTTAATTATAAAGCTTCAAAATTTTTGATGTTTTTAAACATTTTTTTATTTTTACTCTAAAGTACATTATTTTTTAACGAGTCTTTACTTGAATGCAAAAGTCTAGAAGTCTAAATATTCATTAATGTTGATATTCTGTATTCTATGGATTGCCCACATATAGTCCGAATTATACTTCAAAAAATTTTGCAAAAAAAAAGTATTCTTTAAAAGAATCTTAATTATATGTTATGGAAAATATGATTTTCTTTTGTAGAAATTGAACCGTTCCGGGCCGAACTTTTGGTTTTTAAAACAGACTGGGCAGGACCAAGATAGCTTTCGTTTGTACTCGAGTAGGTCCGATCCCAGAAATTTCAGCCAGTGTAGACCTCTAGACCACCTCCACCCTCTCTGAACCGTTCTATAACCTCTCTCCAGTCACTTCCATTTCTTTGCACTTTCTTTCGATAACCAAAGGTGACCAAAAACTACTGAGATAGGAAATAATTGTACTTTTAAAGATTGAATTACATCACTGCCCTGCAATTGATTGCAATTCCTGCTGTCATAACTCCTGTGTTCCGAGCGGGATCTCTCTATTTCGGTAGCGTAGAAACACGGGAGACAGATTTCTTATTTAAAACCAGAAGAATTTTATTCACTGGAAATTTACAAGTTGTGATGAATCACTGAAAGTTCTTTACCCTCAAAGATCATGGGTTGTGTTTTCATCATAGTCTTTAGACGGCCTAGAGTTTGTGGGATAGTCTCTATTCATTCAAATTATGGGGCCCTAAAGGTACCCCTCACATTCACTTAGCGGCGCTGAGCCTTCTCCTTCTTCTCACGCAACAACCGAAGTCGTCTCCCTTCAGAGGCAGGGAGTAAAACTCTTTCCTCCAAGCAGAATTGTCACTTCTTCCAAGCAGAGAGAAAACTCTCCTCTCCCCTCGGATCTCCAAAACAGAATTCTCTCTTCGGCCAATTTCTCCAAAGTCCTGACGGTGGGGGTGGGAGCATGGGCGGTGACCTCCGTAACATTTAGTCCTATCATAGGCGACTTACACCTCTATTGGGTCACGGCGATTTCATCATCTCGATTGCTCTGGGAAGCAAGGTCGCAACCGTGACGATATGGGGGGTCTGGGTCATCCATTTAAGTGTCATGCAATGTCGCCTATGAGTCTGGACTTTTCAACTTAGCAGTCTCACTTGTCACCAGGAAAAGATCGAACAGTGCTTTTGAAGTTCCGACCTGCGTAGGTGGTCTAACTCGAGCCGTGGGAACCGTTTTTAGGCGAGAACCTATATTTATTAGCTGGGAAAGCTTCAAGATCTCACAGCATCACCGCACACCTCGGAGAGATTTTTCATAGTAGGGAAAAATCTATACTGGAGCACCTAAACACATGTTTCAATCGCAACAGAGGCTCAAATGTGGGCACTTACTGACACTAATTGTACATTATATTCCTGAATATATTATCATAAACACATAAATTCCATTACACAATTAAAACAATACAATTACGTAAATAAATGAATTAGAGATTTATATACACGTTGTTAAACAGAAAATCATTCTACACGACTCAAGCAGTCAGTCCGTGGTTTTGCGTCTTCCGGGACGGTAACCAATTGATCGACGATCTTCCAGCATTTTTCCCAAATCTCTAATTAATCGGAATTTCTTTTCGGCGTCGTTTTCCCACTGTTTAACGTCGCTGACTTTAGTTTTGTTTTGCGGCGATAGGAAACCCGGGGTTTCTAAACAATTAGATTCGAAGAATTTCTTTTGCTTTCTTCCTAACGCGCGATACCGGTTCACCCTTTTTGAGGACTTCCTTCCCGAAGATTTAAACTCAATTTTTGCCTTTAAAACGGTGTCTTTATTTTGTCCCTCATCCTTAAATTCCCGGATTTCATTCTTCTCTAAAGATGAATATCTTTTTGTGACAATCTCACACCTATCATTCACTTTGGAATTATTGTTCATTACGTTTTCTATTATCGTTTCACTTACGCCAGTCTTAACACTACCTGACTCCCTATCCTGGAACAAATTTTCCATAACTTTCGCATTGGAATTAGGTATGTTCAACTCTTTTACCTTTTCTTCAGAACTTGATTTTAAATGTCCCAGCTCTTTTTCAGAAGGCCCTACTATTTGAATAGGGTCAGTTACGGCGAGCCCTATTTCTTTCTGCGGACTAACCTTGTAACGGGATTTGTATAAGGCAAGTTCCCTGAATATGCGTCTTTTAAAAGCACCTAATAAACGGTCAGCTACTCGCGTCTCCCAAGATTTTTCTTTCAGGGACCTCCCTAGACCCTTTTTACTTCTTCCCTTTGTTCTTTCCGCTGAAAATAGAAAGACGGATTCCCTTGCTAAAATTGTTCTAGGGGGAGATTCACAATGCGTTCCTTCCCCGCTTTGACTGTAGGGGAGTATAGTATCAAAACCCTTTCTTTTCTGACTATCAATGTTAGTTGTTTCTAACTTCTCAGATTTGGGGGATAATTTATTTCCTATTTTCCTTTCTTTTTCCGTAGGAAGTGTACCGTGGGGATTATTGTCGTAATTCGAAGCTAACAAGTTTGAGGGTTTAGGGGGAATTGAATTGTCCTCTTCACGATTTTTCTGTTGCGTCAAACTCCCAAGGCTAATAGGCAGTTTCGCTTTCATTTTGTCTAACAAATTTTGCGTCCTGTTCCCTAATAAATAATAAGACATTTCGGTATTCTTTTCTACCACTGCGGCTTTGGCTAAAAGGTGACCCACGTCTTTTAGGTTAAGTCGTATTTCTACGAGGGGTAGGCATTTTAGTTTATTATCAAGGGGTTGTCTTACTCTCACTACTTCTCCCGTATACTGTTCCTTGGTTACGTCATTTGCACTAATTAAGTCTAACGAACTGCCCGTATCCCTAAATAACTTCATTTTTCTTCCATTTACCATCCTTTCGCTAAGACAGGGCTCAAAACTCTCATCTAAATTGTCCAAGTCTGCCAGTTGATTCACTATTTCGGGTTTATCATTTATCCTTTTTAGTTCTGGGCAAAGGGCAAGAGTATCGGAGATGGTCGAGGCTGTTACAAATAAAACAGGACATACCTTTTCTCCGTTCAAAAATTTCGTCCCTATTTTTTTGTTCATCCCGATCACGCCAGTTTCTTTTTACTTCAAGCCCTTTTTGTTCCACTTTCGGTTTCTAGGTGAATCTACTTCTCTCAAACGATTTTTCATTATTTGGGTTTTTAGGGGGGGGGGGGGCTTGTTTTCTCTCCGTTCTTCTGACCGCCTCATAATGATCCAGTTTTTGGGTCAGATCCAATGGGGTAATTATTGTACTCCAAGAGTCAATAAAATGCTGTCTAATTTCAGAGGGCACCTTCCGTTTGATCTGGTCAGTAATTATCAGGTCCCTAAGTTGACTAAATTCGGACACCTGAATACCGCTTAACCATTGGTCAAAATAATTCGTAATTTCATACGAAAAATCTTTCCAATTTTTTTCTTCGGACCATGGTGTTGTTACGAATTTGATTCTGAAGTCTTCTGCACTAATTTTAAACCTTTCGAGTAATTGACCCTTCACAAAATCAAAATTTTTCGTTTCGTCTGGTGGTTCTCTAAGAATAACTTCTGTCAATTCCATAGGAAGCAAACCTAACAAATTCGTTACCCACTGCGACTTATCTAATTGCGCTTTTAATGCCTGTCTCTCAAATAAGTTGAGATATAAGGAAATCTCTGATTTTCCCATCTCAAATTTAGGTAACACATTTTTTAACAGAATTTTAGGTTCCCTTTCTATTTGACTAGATGATAACGTTAAAGTATCATTTTCCCGTTCGGCCCTAATTCTCGCGAGCTCATGTTCTTTCTCAATTTTATCTTTTTCCAATTTCGATCTCTATACACGGTCTTCTTCAATCCACTTTAATTGGTTTAACACCATTGTCTCATCATAATCGGGGGGCTCCGTTATCTTTTTAACCAATTTAGGAATTGTATCATTTGACAAAACCTCTACTTCAAATTCTATCGCAAGGGTTTGCAGATCGCATTTTCGAAATCCGGAGATGCCTGCCATAATCAGTAATTTTAAATTCTAACACAATTTAATTCCACTTTCCCGCACATAAATACAATAAAAAATACACAATTTTTTTCACCCGCAAAACAACACAAAAATAAATACAGTAGTTTCTACTCGACACAAAATACAATCAATATACATGAATTCATAAAATTTTGACAGATAAATTAACTGCTAATTAACTCATTAAATTCTCGCATTTTTGAGTTCCGGTAAAACCCAATTCCACATGTGACATGCTTGGTATCTGAAAATTTCTTTCACAATATGCGTGAACTCATAGCTAATATTCAAATATTAAATTTACTGCACTTAAATTTTATTTAGTTAGAAACTGCATTTTCTTTCCCCTTTTTTTTCCATGAAAATATTAACAATTCTATGGCCTAAAATTTTCACAGTTCACTCTTTCTAAAAATTTTGACAATTACAGCAATTTACTTTCTTGAGACATAAATAACTTAGTTTCACAACAATTTTAATTTACTATCTCTAAAAAATTTTCCTGACCTTAATATTTTAAAATTTCATATATTTAAGAGTTTACAAACAAGTTAAATTACACTTTCTGCCCATATCATTGTTATAACACCTCAAAGCCTCTGTTGGAATCAAAACAGTGCTTACCTGGGTGTAGTTTCTCTCGGCTCGGCTGTCCGTCTCTGCTCAAAATTGGCGGTTGTTATCCGGCTGCGCTACTCGTCCGTCTGTCCCTGCCCGAAGTGGCGGGTGTAGAGTCTGGCTGTCCTGCCCAAACTGGCGGGTGTAGTGTCCGGTTGTGCGTCTCGGCTGTCCGGCCCTGCCCAAACTGGCGGGTGTAGAATCCGGTTGTGCTTCTCGGCTGTCCGGCCCTGCCCAAAATGGCGGGTGTAGTGTCTGACTGTGCGGCTTGGTCCTGCCCTGCCCAAACTGGTGGGTGTAGAGTCTATTTAATCCACACTGGTTTCAGCTGCACTCGCTGTTTCCGTAACGTCCCCACTCTGCTAAACTAGATCCCTTCCGAGCTGCCACCATTTCTGTCATACCTCCTGTGTTCCGAGCGGGATCTCTCTATTTCGGTAGCGTAGAAACACGGGAGACAGATTTCTTATTTAAAACCAGAAGAATTTTATTCACTGGAAATTTACAAGTTGTGATGAATCACAGAAAGTTCTTTACCCTCAAAGATCATGGGTTGTGTTTTCATCAGAGTCTTTAGACGGCCTAGAGTTTGTGGGATAGTCTCTATTCATTCAAATTATGGGGCCCTAAAGGTACCCCTCACATTCACTTAGCGGCGCTGAGCCTTCTCCTCCTTCTCACGCAACAACCGAAGTCGTCTCCCTTCAGAGGCAGGGAGTAAAACTCTTTCCTCCAAGCAGAATTGTCACTTCTTCCAAGCAGAGAGAAAACTCTCCTCTCCCCTCGGATCTCCAAAACAGAATTCTCTCTTCGACCAATTTCTCCAAAGTCCTGACGGTGGGGGGGGGGGCATGGGCGGTGACCTCCGTAACATTTAGTCCTATCATAGGCGACTTACACCTCTATTGGGTCACGGCGATTTCATCATCTCGATTGCTCTGGGAAGCAAGGTCGCAACCGTGACGATATGGGGGGGTCTGGGTCATCCATTTAAGTGTCATGCAATGTCGCCTATGAGTCTGGATTTTAACTTAGCAGTCTCACGTCTCACTTGTCACCAGGAAAAGATCGAACAGTGCTTTTGATGTTCCGACCTGCGTAGGTGGTATAACTCGAGCCGTGGGAACTGTTTTTAGGCGAGAACCTATATTTATTAGCTGGAAAAGCTTCAAGATCTCACACTGCTTTCAGAATTTTTCTCTTCTGCAGGAATAAATTGTTTTTGTTAGGGAATAGAGGTAGTAACAGTTCTAAAATTAAATGTCTTACACAAATGTTGTATGTTAAAAGTAACTTACATTGTAATTTAACATTTAAAATAATGTTCTTGTATAATTACTTGCAACTACTATTTAAACCCTTTCTTTATGAGTGCCTGACGGCGCCCTTAAACCTTCTTTGACCCCTTACATGAACGTATTGTAGAACCGTTCTAACAAATCAGTTCCACATCTTCACACTTTCTACTACAAAGGGTGGCCAACAACTCCTAATACCCTGTTCACATCGGACATTTAAGATATCTTAGACCGCCATTTTTGAGGTGGTACCTCCCCGGAATTGAATACCTGTCCACACCGCCAAACGCATTTAAGATAACTCACTCAACATCACCGTGTCCACTGCGCATGCGCATATGTTAAAAGCAAACTCAACAGCTAATCGAGTGAGCGGTACTGACTGTATCTAGCAATGGAAAGTTCGAACTCACTAAGTGAGTTTCTGGAACTCAGTCAGTGAGTTCAGCGGTTTAAGATATCTTAACTATCCGATCTGAACGTAGTATAAGATAAGAAGAGAATAATTGTACTTCTAAGGATCGACTTACACTTACCGTCCCGCAATTGATTACAATTGCTACTTTCAGAATTTTCCTTTTTGCGTGTATATATATATTTTTTTTGGCGGGCGTGAAGGGGAGGGGGGGGGGAGGATAGACGTAGTTACAAATCTAAAATTAAACCCCTTATGCAAATTTTGTATGTTAAAAGTAACTTACTTTCTAATTTAAGATTTAAAATAAAGTGTTTGTATAATCACTTATTACTATTAATACACCCTTTCTTTATGGGCTCCTAACGGCGCCCTTAAACCTTCTGTGGCGTCCGACACGAGCCGTTAATTCCCAAATTGGCTCAGCAATGTGATTGGCTATTTATGATGTTCCAGAATCGGGTTGCTGGGAGGAAAAGATTTGGCGCTAAGATTATCGCCTATCGCCGTGACCCTTGAAGAGCCAATTTGTGACGAGTTCAGATCAGACATCAGAGCTCGCTCAGCGTACGCACTTATTTATCAAACACGTGGATGTAACTTTTACTGCTTCATTTATCGTTTGTCCGTATTGTGAAAAGTGTTTTTCAGCCCTTAAAAATATGTATGGGCATGTAAGAAATATGCATAAGGGCATGAAATATTTGAAAAATAATTAATACTCTCATGTCTGACTCAAAAGTGAATTTTTCAAATAGTGAAGAAATTGTGTTGATTAGATTTATCGTAATCAACATATAGATTTGTGTGATGATACATGACTCACATAGAAAGTAATGGCAGTTAAATAGTATATGTACAGTTGTCAAAAAAAAAAAAAAAAGCCACATCATCAAACTGTTACAGAGAAAAATAAAAATAGCCATTCATTTGTCTTTCAGTTTATGTTAAAAAGACAAAGCTTAGAAGGGAGGTGAATTCAATAATTTTTTTAATTTTCAATAAAAACAATAACTTTTGATATATTGCGATTTGTCGAAAATAGTTAAAAAAATTCACAGGTTACAATTAACATTTCTTTAATATTAATTTCAAAATATACATTATTTAAAATTAATAATTTGAAAAAAAAATGAATTGCAACCTATGAATTTTTTTAACACAAATGAATTTCTAGAAATTTTAAAAGTAAGTGTACAAATCCAAAATTTCAGCACATTCCACCTAGTAGTTTTTGAGTTATGCTTATTAGCTAGTATTACTAATTATTAATTAACTATATTAAGGCGATATGAAGTAATTCGTCGTTGTAATAAATCCATTTGGAACATAGCATCGCAACTTTGGTAGTATTAAAGAACAAAATAATAATTTTACATATAAAATGCAATATATTCTTTGCTCGCAACTTTGGTAATATTAAAGAACAAAGTAATAATTTTATATATAAAACGCAAAATATTCTTTTATAGCAAACCACGTGCAATATACAATCTCAAAAACAAAATACACGACACATTCCATAAACAACAGAAACCTCAAACCGTACCACACGAATCTGTGATTTTTCGCCAAATCTGGTGCCCGCGGAAGCTTACCAATACTACGTCACTTCCTCCAATTTCAGCCAATCATATTGCTGAGCCAATTTGGGGAATTAACGGCTCGTGGCGTCCTACTACTTGAACTTATTGGGGGGGGGGGAGGCTCCCCCCGTAAAACTACGTCCCTGTCTGTGGATCGCGATAGCACCGCTCCTAGTTCAAATATTTTTCGAAGCCGATTCCCCCCCCTCCCTCAAAGCCTATTTCGAAAAGTTCCTTTATGGTTGAAAGTCAGCAAAAGCCAAATCGTCGCCAACACAAGAAGCATAATTTCCGTCTCCACCGCCGATCGGGATTTTTACGCTCTCTGATTATAAGGAAAGGGCATGTTTACAAACAAACACTTCCATCAACCAATCTACCACTGCATTTTTATCGCAGTTATCATTTCGAGGCTAACGAAAAAGAAAGGCTGCCGCGGTGCTCTACGCGTATCTTTTTTTACAGACCGCGGGAGTCACGTGATGCTCGAATGCACCAATGCAGGTGTACGAAAAGAGCACCACGTCACTCTAGCGGTCTGTAAAAAAAGATAAGTGGAATGCACCACGGTAGCCTGTCTTTTTCGTTAGCCTCGTATCATTTCAGGAATCGTCATGGCGACGTAGGCCAATCATATCACAGACTCGTTTAACGTAGACCAATCAAATCGCTCCATCTCATGTGTACTGAAGGAGTTGTAAAGAACGAACAGGTTTTTCTCCTAAACCAACAGTAATTTAACCAACAGTGACGTCAGTTGCCCTTTCCTTATTTGTAAAAGCAAATGCTTCTTAAGTCTTTTCCGGTATTTTGGAGGATTATGAATATAATATAAGAAATTAACATATATTATTAGATTATATAGAAATATTAGATTATAGAAATTAATTAGATTGTATTAGTATAATATTTATTTTATTACAGTTATAAATTAATTAGATTATATAGAAATTAACAGATATTTCCAAGTTCAACCGGAAATGACTTAAGAAGCGTTCGGTTTAACAACTAATCAGAAAGCATGATAATCGCAATCGCCTATCGGCGGTGAACAGGGATGCACACAAGAAACGGAGGATATCTACCGCCAAGTTCAACGCGTACAAAAATCAGCCAATCACCTTATCTAGCTGCGGGTAAAAATAGGTAGATTGATTGACGGGAGTGTTTATTTGTAAACATGCCCTTTCCATATAAATGCACAAACACAAACATAAAAATAAATGATGATAATCCGATAAAATTAATACATAATTTATTTTTTTCCTTTTGAGATATGTCTAAAATCTTCCTTGAAATCTGCTGACTAGTATATCTCTGCTACTACTACTGCTGCTGTACACTCTTTTTTTTGTTTTGTTTTTCTGTTTAATAATTGTTAAATTGAATTAATAAATTGAATTTGGCATCAATCATAAATGTCAATAAGAAATGTGATGGTGTCTACCAGCGGTAATGTTACTTCCACTTCTGCGCAATTTATTAAATTCATATTAAATAAATGTGGGACATGTGATTTTTAAAATATTAAAATCCTGGGTAAATATTCCAAAAAATTTACCCTAAACTTTTACTAATCACATAAAATGAAGAGCTGAGAATCTACATGGTTATAAACATTATTTTGTTTAATGGCACGAAGGCTTGATTGGTAAGTAATAACTGATAACTTTTATCTGAAGTGTAATCTAAACTTGATAAGATTTTTATAAGACAAATGAAAGGAAATGAGAAGTAGGTAATATCGGTATATGCACTGAAGTCTTGATTTTACCCGTTTCTGTTTACATTGCTGGCCTTTTAAATTAGTGTCGTACCCAGTAATATTATTGGTGTATAAAATGTACTTTTACGATAATTTCATTTATTAAGCTTTTAAAATTGAAACAATTCATTTCTTTTAAAATTTGCTTTCATGTACTGTCTCGTGTGTTATATACGGGTATGGATTTTGAAATCGCATCTGTAGAATCTTCAAGATAATTTTTTTTCTCATATTTACCAATCAGTTATACTATGAAGGATTTTATGGAAATGGAAATTTTATTATAAAAAAACTAAAGTCATAACAGCCTTGATTAATATATGCTGTTCTTGTTTGTGAATTTATTTTTCTGCTTTATTATTTAATGCAATGGTAATGAGTTAATTTTATTGCAAAGAGGATCATGCATTTTTTTTAATTAAGAAGTTATACAGGGTAAATATCAAAGTAATAAGTGTTTAATTCAAAATAACTACAATGTTTTAAATTTGTTTATTCTAATGTAATGCTTTATAATTTTGTATATTTAGTATTATAGTCAGTTTCCCCCAGACAGTTTCAGAAGGGTGCTGCACCCTGCCTGCCCTTTGGTCTGCAAAATTCCACCTTTCTTGCCCCTCTTAAAAAGATTTAGCACCCTTCATGCCCCCCTCAGTAAAATAATTAGCACCCTTCTTGCCCCTCAGTAAAAAAAGTGTCCTTTCTCCTTTTTGCATTACAAAATTTGCTTTCATAGTAAAAATTGACTCAATGTTGTCCTGACTTTTAATATCAAAAGTGGCTTTAAAAACCAAAAGAATCCCTTTAACAATAAAAAAAAGTACGCTCAAGAATCCAAAAGTGCCCTTAAGAATAAAAAAAGTGCCATTTTCTCATCAGCAGCACTCTGCCCTTTTTTAAACCCGGGGTATAGTAAATAAAGTACCTGTAATGTTCGTCAGATTTAAAATTTTTATATTAAACTGTAATTTTTTGTATTCTATACCCAAGAAATATGGATAAGATTTAACATTAGCACAATTAATATAATTTCATTATTATTATTAAAAGTGTGATATTTAGGGATTAGGGGTGTAACTAGAGATGGGAATGCTCAGAAAAAAACTGAAAACTTTGGGGAAAAAACTGGGTTTTTTTTCGAAGGTGTATTTTTCCAATTTGGAAAAATTGTAATTTAATTTATAAAATAATACATTCAAAATGTTTTATTATGGCTGCATTCTGATATTTTTTTCTTTTGTTTTTTCATGATCAGTGTCTCGCATGAAAATGTTCCTGAAAAAAAAATTATCTGTCAGTAGTTTAGGAAGAACTTTTGTCCTTTAAGGGATCCTCATACTTTTTTCACCTTAAAACATAGGGCCCTTCACAAAATTCGGGAAAATTTTCAATCTCTATTCTGAATCCTCCAGAAATGTGACGATTTTAGAATAACAAAACCTGTCATATAACAGCTGAAATAACTAAATGAATCTATTAGCTAGCTGTATATAAGTATGAAGGATCTTATTAAAAATATCTATATAGGAGCCTAAATATAACGGTAATTTCTAATTCACAAAATTTTTATTATACTTTTTATGACAATTTTGTAAGATTTTTTAATAAGGCAGTATTATACAAAGGTTTACAAAAAAAGGATCGCATGAAAAAAATATAAGCAGACCCATGCAACTTCTCTTGTTAAAAATGAAAATCTATGTGCAAAATTATTTCAATAATACCAGTAGGTTGAAAATTTAACTTAAAATTTGAAACATGCATTTATTTTTATTGGCATATCTGTGATTTTTCATGTAATCGGATGATAATCATTAGAAATATTTAATTATTATTACAAATTCTTTTAAAATAACACACAATTGAAAAAATTTAGTATTTTCAAGCTTTTTGTCTTTTCTCTTCCTTTTATTTAAAATATAGATTCTAAGACTTGTCTAACTGTATATATATATATATATTTAATATTAATGCTTACAAATAAACTTTGCAAAGACAATGTAAATTTCCTGTGAAAAATTTAGTTGAAAACAATTTTTCTAAGTATTCAAAAATTCACCTGTTTTATAGCTTTCATTAAAGTATACATATGTATATATATTACTTTGATATTAAGAATCTAAAACTTAAAACTAAAACCAAAACATAGGGTTGGTTTAGGTTTAGAGTGGAAAGCTATACCAAAATTAAATACACGGGAAATGAAAATTCTAATTGTGAAAAAAAAAAAAATTGTAAATTATTATAAATTTTTAAGCAATGGAAGATTTAAAAATGATATTATTTATAATGTCACAACAATAATTTGTTTCTTTAAAATGGCATAATTTATATATATACTTAAGGAATACTAAGGTGTGTGGTGATGTTTAATGCAATTTAAATTTTCTTTTGAACTACAGTGATATCGAATTTCTTGCATTTATTTATTTTGAGATTCCAATGGCAACATTCTCTTATTTGTTTGTTTGGCGATAGATTTTTGTTATGAAAAGTGGTCGACAGGATAATGGAGAAGTACCAATTTTGGTACTTTTCCGTTATATGGACATCATTGTCGCCAAGCATACATTTACATAGATAGGGGAGACCGGTACACACTGGACCTATGGGCACAGTGGACCACCCCCTAATATTTTATTTATTTAAATTTTTTTTAAGCTTCTCTTCTATTCTAATGGACAACATCACTGCAATGATTATTTATAGCCTTCAGAAAATATGTTTAGCTCAGATTGAACTATTTTATCCTGATTGGTTGTTTTAAGCTTCTAAAAGTAAAATTTTTCATCATCATATTTTTATTTTTTTAGTAATTAAAAGTTGTAGATAAATAAAATAAAACAGCTTTTTTGCAAAGCTAAGATACTTGTTTTTATTTTACTTTATAGCTTTCTTTTAAACATATTAACTTTAAACAATATTAATATGATTATTTATTGAACTTCAACATGGGGTACAGTGGACCACTCACTCCTGGAGCACAGTGGTCCACAATCCACTCTGCTCCTGTAATGCAGAATGTTCAAAATATTTAATAATTGTTTATTTTCTATAAAGAAAGATTGTTTTAAAGTAGATTTAACTGTAAAATAAAGTAAACAAATAAAAATAACAATTTATTTAACATCGTAAGAAATATTTTGTTTTGTATTTATCAGGGGTCGATGCAGGTTTTTTTTCTTGGGGCCCATTTTGTGAAAAATAAAGGTTATTTTTTGTGAAATTTATTATAATTTTCTGAAAAATAACATTTCGTAACGAAAGTTGAAATCCAGCTAATCAAATTCGAACCAAGCATTTTATAAACAAATTTTTTTAAAAATCGTTTTGCTAAAGTTTTCCTCTCTGATGAACTTGTTTGTTTACAAATTACACATTTTAAAACATCACAAAATAATTGTCTGAGTGCAACGAAGACTCATACACAACGCAGTATTACTTTGCCCCATATATAGCTACGATGGATATTAAAACCTTTCGTCAAGCATAACTCAAAAAATATTTAACGGATTTCGTTCAAATTTTTACAGCAGGTACCTATAAAGGTGACAACGACGTCTATTTATTACCAAGAATAAATGCTAAACCGTTTGGAAATTATATTAAAAAAATAGATAAAAAAGCACAATTAAAGTACATACGTCACGAAATTTTGTGGTACGTCATTTTCACCGGCGCGAGATTTTCGTAGACAATCGGAATTGAAAAGTTCATGGAGTACAAGGAGCAAAAAAAATAAGCACGCACTAATATTCAGCACAATAAAATATATTTCAATTGAGTAGAAATCGAAAATTAATCTGGATTTTTTTCTCTTTGAAAGAAAAACCCCGCAATAACTTAATAGACTTGGTATTAGAGATTTGGCGCAAATCTCAGCAATAGCAACTTTTTTTATTTCTCATGTGTAAGTAATAAAAAAAAATTATTTGGTGTTTAAATAAAAGGTTTCGATTTATGGCATTATTTCTTTTTTTTTTCTCGTTTTAGCATTTTAAATGGGATTAATGAAAGGCATGTATTTTAAATTAAATGAGTGAAAGGTTTATATTTAAATGAAATGAATTCAATATGAAAATGTTATAGGAACAATATTTGGCGATTTATCAACTGCGCCAGGATAACATAAAAGTACCAATGTATCAAACGGTATGTAATATGTGAAATGAAACAGTTATAATCACCAATCGTACAAGAAAAAAACTAATATTCTGCATTCAGAGGGAAAAATCCATCTCCTGTGCCGTAAGATTTGGCGAGTTCTTTTTTGGTGATAAGTTTTTCGATGTGATTGTTGGGATCTGAAGGATTTGGCTTTTTCTAAATCTTATTTTTTTTGCAGATGTGTAATGTAAATATATTTTTTAGCAGATATTTTTCTATTTTGTATATTTTCTATTTGGCATTTGGAAAAGAGATTTTTACCTTTTTATCTGTGCATTCGGAAATATTAAAAAATAAAAAAAGATTTACATATATCAAGCGCTTAATTTTTATACGGACCACTTCTCCATTTTTAGATTTGGTACTTTTCGGTTAGCCGGGCGCCAGTGAAATTTATATATCTATGTATACATATATATACATATATCTATATACATACACACATTTATATATGCATGTATGTATATATACATATATATATACACATACATATATGTGTGTATGTATACATATATATATATATGTATATATAGATATATACATTTCACTGGCGCTCGGCTAACCGAAAAGTACCTTAGATTTTAAATGCTATTTATTATTTACTAGCCGTTTATTAATTGTTTACAATTTAACCCCCTGACAATAACAATTATTTATCACAAAAATGCCTCTTAGGTTTGTTATATAAGTTTGTTTATGTGTTTTCATTACTTATTAAAATATCGAATATGGCGATAAAATTTCATTTTAGCATCGTGCTTAAATTTTTAAGATGGCGCAAAAACATGCTTTAATAAACGTATGTTTGTAAATATTTGAAAAACATGTTTTACCGCTCTCTTGAAAAATTTTGTAAGTTGCTAAAACTACCTTTTGGCACCATTTAAAATTTTTTTCGCCAACCGATATAGGATACGAAACTTTTTCCCATTCAGATACACATGCAAGGTTGGTCTCAAACAAGAGTAAAGCTAGCAACAATATTGTTTTAACTCTATAAGAGTTACAATAATGATATTAAATACTCCGATTGGCTTTGGGCCCAATTACGAAAGTTTCTCCTACAAAAAAACTGTAGAAGTCTTTTACATTTGTTTCAAATGAAGCTCGGTCTACAAGGTATTAGTTAATAATACAAACAACACTAATGGCATGGAGGCAAAAGTTTTAATTTAAATGTATATATTTGAAACCCTTCCCCCCTTCCCCCCCCCCCCCCCCCCAAGAAAAAAAGAAAAGAAAAGAAAGTTACAGTAATGAATTTAAAATGGCGTTAAGCCACGCTTTCTGACATAAGCAATTGGCTGCAAACGCGATAACGAAACTTAATAACATGTAGCTAATATAGCCCTCAGGGTACTTTGCAGTTATACAGACCTTGTGGTTTTTTTAAAAAGCTTGAGACAATTCAGGTTTAAGAAGTTGAGATTTACTGTCAAATGATATAAACAACTATGAACACAAAACTGATGAATTATTATTCAGGTTTATGTATGTATTTTAAAAAAATGCATCTGATTACACTTATTAGATAAATTACTTCTGTTTGCATTTAATAACTGATAAACGGCTTCTGTATAATAAATGAACTGTTTAAATATTGGGAAGAGGTGGCGAGAGGTAGAAAGACGAGTAAACAAACGGGTAGACAGACGGGTAGTGAGATGGGTAGAGAGACGAGTAGCGACATAGGTAGACTGACGGGTAGCGAAACGAATAGACAGACGCCAGAGAGAAAGGTAAAAAGAGGGTTGACAGAGGGGTAGCGAGATGGGTCTCGAGACGGGTAGCGACACCGGTAGACTGGAATGTAGCGAGAAAGGTTGTGAGACGCGTAGCGTGGTAGATAAAGAGACGAGTAGAGAGATGAGTACAGAGACGAGTTAACTGACGGGTAATGAGATTGATAGCGAGACGGGTGAAGAGTCGGGTACAAAAACAGACGGATAGTGAGACGGGTATACAGACGAGTAGAGAGACAGTACATAGGTACGGAGATGGGTAAGAAGATGGGTAGAGAGGCGTATAGCCAGACGGGTAGAGAGACAGATAGACAAATGGGTAGCGAAGGGGATAGAGACACGGCTAGACATACAAGTAGTTATACCAGGGTTGGCAAGTTTTTGACAGTGTGACGGTTTTATCCGGTTTTAACCATGGTTTTAACCGTCATGTCAAAAACACCTTTTTGACATAGTTTTTGACAATGACTGTCAAAAACCTAAAATTGAGTCCAAAAACAGATTAAAATTATTTTTACAACAATATTAAATTTACAGTTTTTCATAATTTTTATTGTTAGATACATGGGTAAACTTTTCGACAGTTTTAGACATTAAAAAAGACCTATCTAGAACCCCTTTATGAAAATCGATTTAATAAATCAGGACCCTTCACAAAATTCCTCTTAATAAAATTGTTCCTTTCACAAAATTCCATTCCATAAAAACATACTCTGCATTTATTATCTTTATTTTGTTAGGATTTAAAATGTATAATTTACAACGAAAACAAGTTCATAAGAAAGGAAAACTTTAACAGAATGACTTAAAGAAGTTATCATTAAATGCTTGGTTTGAATTTCAGCAGCTGGATTTCATCTTTCATAACAAAATAAATTTCACAAAAATAATTTTTAGTTTTCACAAAATGAGCCTCAAGAAAAAAAAAACTGTGTCGACACCAGAAAACTCAAAACATGATTTTGGTTTAACAAATTACTTTGAAAATAATTATAAGCTATAAATATATAATAAAATAATAATTAAAAGTATCGTTACATTAAACTAATCAAACTATTAAATAGTACTTTACTTGTATAATTTAATGTATAAAATTTCATATAAATAATATACTTATTTTTATATTGTTTTAATGTTTGTCCCCCCAAAAAGGTACTAATGCACAGAGGAATGTTTTTTCAACTAGGTAAATCATATTCAAAGGTTGGAGTAGCATAGTTAAGATTTATTCCAACAGAGCGAAAAAGGCCAGGACCAGGACTCGAACCTGGATCTGTTCATTATGACCTAATTACATGGTATACAGGAGTTAGTTTCTGCATTGTATCACATTTATCATGTAAAAATGATATTGGAATAAATCTCAACTATGATACTCAAACCTTTGAATAAAAAAAGGATACTATTTTATAATGTATAAAAAAAGTTAATTTAACATAAAGAAATAGTTCTAAATAATTAAACTGAAACTAACATAATAAAATGAAGATATTATATATTTGTAAATATTGGAAATAACAAACCATATTCTGTTAAGTTATTGATTTAAAGAACGTTCAATTATGTAGATTTCATACTATAATTATTTTAATTACTTAAAGAACATTTGTGTTGCAATTGTGGATTATATTTAAAGTTTATGTACAAAAACAAACATTTAGAATCATTAAAAGCCTAGGTAACTTATGAACAGTCATTGAATAGTGGCTACTTTAGCTTTACACAAGCCTTTATTATTATTTTTTTTAAAGTATAAATTAGAACTTATAATAGTAATAAAGTTATAAAAAGTATTTTGAAAAATGCATTTAATAGCAGTTTCAATATTTTTTGCTATTTCTCCTAGCATGGCAATTGACAAATACTTTGAATAATGATACATAATTTTATTACAACTTAATTACATTATGACTAAATAAAAATTATTTATATAATATATAAATTATTATTTAATCTGTTTTTAGCTTGATATAATATAAAATATCACTAATGATTGCTAAAAAAATGTGTATGAGGTTTTTGACACTTTTCGACAGTTCTTGACACTTTTTGACGCTTTTCGACGGGTTTTTGACATGTCATGTCAAAAACCACTTTTTGACGTCAAAAACCCAACCCTGAGTTAGACGGTTAGAGAAATAGACTGGCGGGTAGCGAGACTGGTAGAGGAATATAGAGACGGGTAGCGAGACCGGTAGAGAAATATAGAGACAAGTAGCGAGACGTGTAGAGAGATAGACAATCAGTTAGAGAGACGGGCAGAAAAACGGATAGGAAAACAGACAGATTGTGGAGAGACAGGCAAAAGAAAAGTCTGCGGATTGGCGCTATAAAGGCGCAGTTGGCAGAGCCTCCTATAGAATAGTCAAGAAGTATCTGTTAAGCTTAACTTTGTAATATATGTAATTTTCAATTTTGCCGATATGGAGATTAATTGTAAAAGTTATTTTACAGAAGTCATCGAAAGATTTTTTCTATACTTTAATAGTAATTTAGACTATAGTTTTGCAATCTGGTTTGTAGCAAAACATGCTATCAATGTGGTTTGAAGTGTAAGAGTTTTTATAAACAGTTATACAAATAATAGATATATAATCAAGGAAGAAAAATTTTAAATTCACACACAAAAAAGGTGCAACAATGAAATTAAATTTGCGTTAAGCCACGCTTGATAGAATAATCTATTGGCTGCAAATCCAATTACGTAACTTTAAAAAGTATGGCGTTTTAAAAGGTCCGGCGTTTTTTTTTTTTTTTTTTTTTTTTTTTTTTTTCAAGTTTTGCGCAATACGCGCTTAAGAAAATGAGATCCTTTGCCACATGTTAAAAAAAATTATGACAACACATCTGATGAACGGTACTTCTTTTCAATTTTTTTAACAGTGTATATGAATTTATATATGATATTTTGTAATTCTATCAATAATTTTGCTCTTTTTCTTTATATTGTAATTGTTAACCCTATGTTCTCAGCAATATCACTCAGACTAATCCCTTTGAGGGAAGTCCTAGTAAATAGTAAGTATTTATGGAATAGAATTTTGTGAAAGAGCCTATTTTAGTAAAAGGAATTTTGTGAAGGGACCCATTTCATCAAATTTATTTTTGTGAAGGGGCCCATTTCATCAAATTTATTTTTGTGAAGGGGCCCATTTTATGAAATTGATTTTTGTGAAGGGACCCATTTTCTTAAATTGATTTTTGTGAAGGGGCCCTAAATAGGCCCCAAATTTTGCCTGGTTCGACCCCTGTTTACTGCCTTTGATAAATATAACTGTAGTCTAATTGTTGATGATTCTATTCAAGTAAGATTATCATGAGATGCAAATTGAATGGAAATCAGTTTATTTCTCCTGAAACTGTAGATGAATCTGCTGTTGATGTCAATGATTTCATAATGTTGCTCTCAGACCCAAAATTATTTCTTGAAAATTCCAGGCTCAATCTTACTCATAAGTACTTTAGAATTTCATTTGCAAATTTTAATGTGCGCTGATTTTTTTGTACTTAAGTAATAACTTCAACTAAATTGCAATTATTCCTGTATTAATCTGCTATTATTTTCAAAATATAATTAATTTTTTGTTTTTTGTTTCAAAATTTATATTACTATGTTATTTTGCGGGTGAAGGGGCAACAAAAAAGAATTAGATTAATGAAAAGTAGATTTATTGTATTTTAGATACTACCTAATAGTGGTCCACTGTACCCCGGTGGGTGGACCAGTGTACCCCGGAAGCGGGGTACACTGGTCCACTTTACAAGTGTATATAATTATTATTACTTTTTTTTTTTTTTGAAAAATGTATTGAAAACTATGTTGGGAGAAAATTATGATGGATGTAAGAAGGTTTAAGGAATACTCAAAAATATTTTCATACAGATCGGTCAGTCTGTTAAAGAGAAAAAAAATGTTAACTGAAAAAGTGGTCCACTGTGTACCGGTCTCCCCTACATACATTTACATACATACTTATGCATTGGCATACATTTTGGCATCGTGTCTGTATAACGGAAAAGTTCCCCAATTTTTTTTAATACTCTCAAAAATGTTTTCTACTAAAAAAATGATAAACTTCTATTAAATATTATAATAAATAAAAATAAGTCTTTATAACTGCTAGAAAATGACTAGTGAAGGATATGTTTATAAGAAAAATATATACACATTGAGAAGAATGCATTAAATTAGACTTCAAGGTGGTGTTTTGAAACTCATACATTGCATAGCTCCACATATACTATCGATTTTAAAAATTATATTTCAGTTAAACAATGACAAATCTCCACACATGAAAAGGAAACATAATAAGCATTGCTATTTACTTTTAAAATTGATTAAAACTAAATAATTTGTATGTATTAACTAAAATTATCTGATATTGTATTTAATAAAAGAAATTATTTGATATAATACTTAATAAAATTAATTATTTGATTCCCGTGGCAGAATGTACGCGACAGGTGTCGCAGACTAGGGCACATGCAGATTAAAAACATACAGTGATGCTGCGGACATGCTATAGCGCGTAAATTATGCGGAAAAACGGCAAACTTTGTCGAAGGATCGTGAAAAAAATGGCGAATTTTGTCGAAGAAACACGGGAAAAACGCGAAATGCATTGAAAGATCGCGAAAAATGGCTAATTTCATTAACAGATCGAAAAAAACGCAAATTTAGTCAACAGGCCATGAAAAAACGTGAATTTCATCAAAAGGCAGTAAAAAAAAACGAGTTTCATTGAAGGATCGTGAAAAAATGCGAATTTTGCTGAAGTGCTACGGAGAAAACGCCAACTTCATCAAAGGATCGTAGAAAAAACTGTTAATTTCGTCGAAGGATCAAGAAAAAACAGTCAATTTCGTAAAAAGAAGCGGCAAATTTCATCGTCAGATCGCAAAAAAACAGAGAATTCTGTCGACAGATTGCGAAAAAAACAGCAAATTTCGTCAAATGATTGCCAGAAAATGGTAAATTTCATCGGAAAATCTAAAAAAAATGGAAAATTTCGTCGAAGGATCTTGAAAAAACGGTGAATTTCGTCGAAAAATCTCGAAAAAATGGTAAATTTTGTTGAATGATCTTGAAAGAACGGCAAATCTCGTCGAAGTATCTTGAAAAAATGACAAATTTCGTCAAAGGGTCGCAGAAAAAACACGAATTTTGTCCAAAGGCCAAAGAAAAAACACTAAATTCATCAAAGGATCTGGCTAACTTCGTTGACAGATTGCGATAAAAATGCAAATTTCGTCAAAAAGTTGCGGAAAAACTTGAATTTCGTCAAAATACTGTAAAAAAAAAAAAAAAAAAAAAACATGAGTTTCGTTGAAGGATCATGGGAAGAATGCGAATTTCATCAAAGGGTCACAGAGAAAATGCACATTTCGTCAAATAATTGTGGAAAAAACTGCTAATTTTGGCAAAGGATCACGGAAAAAATGCAAATTTCATCGAAGGGCTACGAAAATAAAACTTGAATTTTTGCCAAAGGATTGCGGGGGAAAAAAGAAACGCTAATTTTGTCAAAGGTTCACGAAAAAACTTGAATTTTGTGAAATACTCCCGGAAAAGATGCAGCATTCCTTTAGAAAACAGCAGACACACAAAGTTCTATGTTTATTAATATAGGCATAGTTTTTAATCTGAAACAATATACTGAACTAACTTTTGAAAAGTCTGGTTAACCCGAACCCAATTTGCAAGAATCTGCACTCAGCCTGAAATCGACTCGAATCAAAAGCAGAGTTAATCTGACCTGCAACAAGAATAATTATTGCCGAGAGGGGATTTTCTCCCCTCCCCTCTCTGCTGTAACCTTTCAGAATATTTGCTGTGAATTTCAGATTTTTTTTTTTTTTACTCAGAAAATGCTGATGCCTTAATTAATTAGCACTACAACTACAACAGCAGAAAGAATAGATTTATATGATATATTGCGTATTGCAGACTATTTTTGAAAACATTATTAGCGTTGCAGACACTTGAAGATAGTTCTGTCACTGTGTATTTGATAGGATATTTAATAGATGAAATTATCTGACTTGAGAACATCAATGTTTAGTTAGTAATCAGTGGGTTCTCATGACTTATAAAAATGTTTTATTTTATTACTTTTTAAGAAATATATTTGGAGAAGTGTTTCATATCAATATTATATCTATTATACTTTCTATGCTGTACTTCTGCTTCTGATCATCTCTCTATAAGAGTTTAATATGTGTTTTAGAATAAATTATGTACATGTTTTACAATAAATGTTAAATTTATGGTTTACTGATCTGATCATTTAATTATTTACCAGCAGCAGAAGAAATAATAAAGTAGTCCAACGGCAAGCACCTGTTTTAAATCCACCGGAACCAGGAACTGATACAAATAATCGCTGCTGCTGGGGACGACTATGGTTTGTTCAAGATATCTGTGGCATCATTTGTGCGGTGTTAACATGGATTCTTGTGCTTTATGCAGAGTATGTAGTTGTCTTCGTGATTTTATTGCCTTCTCCTCATCCATATTATAGCGCTGTAAATTTTGTCATATTTCAAGCACTTGCATTCCTTGCTATTACATCACATCTCAGGGCTATGTTTTCAGATCCAGTGAGTAGATTTTTTCATTTAATTCTATATTTATTGTAAACAAGTGTTTTTATTTTATTAATATTTGTATTAACTGAAGGAATAATTTTGATATTTTTGGTTCATAATTAACGTTTGTGTAATCAAAATTACTATCAAGCTGTTGATAAGAAATAAGAATAGTTAAGACTGTTGGTCAGTCAACTCTCCAATTCCCCTCGCTAATATTAAACCTATGGCCGTAGAATGCATTTGTATGTTTAAAATATCTCCTTAAGAAATTAAATATTGTGACATATTATTTAGAATCCAGGGTGGAAACTATTTTAGTTACAAATTAAAACTTGATAACTTCTTCAATGACTAATAAATTTAATATTTACATGTTACTATTTATAAAATAACTCAGTTAATTTAACATTACGGCTTAGCTCAGATGCCTTGTCGGCAACAAACTCTGTAAACATTCTTCTCTACTGGTAAAGTCTAATTTACTCAGCTTGTCAGTTCTTTTGAAAGAAAAAAAAAAGAAAAAGAGAGAAAATATGATGGAGTGCGTATAATTCGAGCGTTACACTCTTCCCCTCACACTGCATTACTGGTCCCTCAGATGCAGTGTGCATTTCCTGGGTGGATTCCTTCGGGATGCTTTCTGGTGACTAAATACCTCTATTGTCCTCGTGTTTTTTTAACCTTTTGTAAATATTTGCTGGCTGGGCATCTGACGTTTCCCGGGTCTGCCTCTTTGACGAATGAAGCCTTTAGAACATCCATCATCATCTTGCTTGTAAGGACACAAAGCTGATATATGATAATTTCCTAAGGGAGAAAAAGGGTTTTCTTTAGTAGCAATATGGTATAAGAAGTAGGAGATCTTTGTTTTAAAATAACATAGGGGCCATCGCGACGGGGCATGAATTTAGTTGTTTTGTTATTTTTCCTTTGACTAATGGGATGCAAAGTAACCCAAACATGATCGCCTGGTTTATATTGTTCAGAAGCTTTTAAATGTTTGTCGGCATAATATTTATGCTTATCTTGGCTTTGTTCTATGATGCTTATCTTGGCTTTGTTCTATGATGCTTATCTTGGCTTTGTTCTATGATGCTTATCTTGGCTTTGTTCTATGCGATCTCTTATCTGCATAGTAATTTTAGCAAAGTTTTTTAAATAAGGGGTTATTTCCGGTATGAAATTATCATTCGCAATTACAGGTCATAAGTCATGAGCAACATCATCGGAGGTACGTAATTCACGACCAAACATTAAATATGCGGCTGTGTGACCTGTGGAACTACATCTTGCAGTATTAAGGGCAAAACGGATTACTGGTAATTTTTCACTCCAAGTTGTATGATCATCCCCAACTAGCATCGCTAAGCAGGGTTTTAGATCTCGGTTTTTCCTTTCAACCGGATTTGCTTAAGGGTGGTACACCAGAGTTAAACTTTGATCTATCTTTAAGAGAAAACAAACTTGTTGCATCACAGCACTGATGAATTGCGGACCATTGTCGCTAATGATTTTTCTTGCAAACCATATCTTAAATACACTTCCTCAATTAAGGTAATAGCACATTCCGTGGCTGTTGCGATATTTAATGGGAAAAGTTCTACCCATTTAGTGCTACAGTCTTCAATTATAAAAATCCACTTTTTACCATCTGCTGTTTCTGGCAAGGGTCCAAATAAGTCTATTGAGAGGGTCTCAAATCTTTGACTATGGACAGGTGTTTGTAAAAGTCCAGCAGGTTTTTGGTTACTCGCTTTATAACGAATACAGTCTACACAATTTTGAACATAATCTGCGATATCTTTTCTCATTCCAGTCCAGTAATATTTTTGGGATACTCTGTAATATGTTCCCTCGGCTCCATAATGGCCTGCGGTCGGTGAGTCATGGTAATTCTTCAAGACTTCTTTCCGTTCTTGAACAGGAACAACCAATTGGGCTTCTTCTGAATCTGATTCTGGAGAGTAACGATATAGGACTCCTTGGTTTAAGAGGTAACCACGTTCAGTCCAATTAGCAAAATCTGTATTATTTTCTTTAGATTCAAACGCTTCAATGATTTTCTTCAAATCTTCATCCTTTAATTGCTCTTCTCGGATATCTTTAGGAGATCTAATAGGCATTTCAATCGAAATTGTGCAAATTTCACAAGAGGGTTCTTCATGACTGCAAATAGGGCGAGACAACATATCAGCAACAACGTTTGCTTTTCTAGGATATATATTCAATCTTCAGGTTGAAAGATTGTAACTGCAAAGCTCATCGGGCTAGTCTGCCTGACGGTGATTTTAAACTCATCAGCCATTTTAGGGGCTGATGATCAGAGGCAACTGTTACTTCATGTCCTTCAGTGTAACCACGGAATTTATTTAAAGCCCAAATGACAGCAAGTGCTTCGCGCTCGGTGGTAGAATAGTTTCTTTCTGGTGCAGTTAACAAACGACTTGCATATTCTATTGGATGCTCTTCTTCTCCCTGACACAGGAGGAGGACAGCACCTAGAGCATATCCACTGGCATCTGTACGAAGAAGATAGGGCTTGGTCGGATCATTTTGTTTCAGTACTGGATGATTGATTAATGAACTTTTCAGTGTTTCGAAAGTGCTTTGTTCTGCTTCTTCCCATTTCCAAGTTGCATTTTTCTTCGTAAGATTACTTAGAGGTCTAGCTATATCTGAAAATTTGGGAATAAAACGTCTGGACCAGGAGCAGGACTGCAAAAAAGATTGAACTTGTTTAACAGTCTTAGGAGCAGGCATTTGTTGAATTGCAGCGGTTTTCCCAGGATCAACTTCCAGAGCTTGTTATCCAATGTCCTAAATATTTAACATGGGAGCAAGCAAAATTGCATTTTTCACGATTAGCAAACAATTTGAATTCCGATAGTTTATTAAAAACTGCTTCTAAGTCAGACAAATGTTTCTCAAAACTTTCCGACAAAATTATAATATCATCTAAATAAGACAATACAAAGATGTCTTTGAGGGACTTTCGAAAGTTATCTATTAATCTCTAAAAGGTTGCTGGAGCATTTTTCAATCCGAAAGGCATTCTAATGTACCAGAAAGTTCCGAATGGGCAAATAAATGCAGTTTTGTCTCTATCAGCAGCATTTACTTCAATTTGGTGGTATCCAGACTTCAGGTCAATAGTATAGGTGCATATTCCCAAAATCTGGAAGGAGCCAGTGGCTCCTAAACCCAAAAAATCCAGTGGCCACATTTTGACACAAAAGCATAAAAACAATATTTTTTCTCTTTTAAATTTGGACAGCGGGATTTTATAGACTCTTCCCACCAAAGTTGTATATAAACAATTCCCTAAAATTTTTTGTACTATGAATAAACTCCCCCACCCCACCCCTCCCGCACCAAAAGAATAAAAAGGTGTTTTATATAGCTGAAAATAAACACTCAACATGGAGATTTGCATAAAAAATATGTCTATAAAATCAAAAGAATATATGAAAAAATATGGAGAAGATTTATTTTCTTTTAGGTTATAGATTTTAATAAAATAAATTCAACACTTTCTGACATTCAGGGATGATGGAGAAAGATCGAACACTATAAGCCTCGTTGCAACTTTTGTTGGCAAGGGGATTTTTTAAATCCTTAATAATAAATTACAATTTTTGTGACCGATCGCCAATTTTCATGTTTTATTATCGAAACTCCTTGACGAAATTTGCGATTTTATTTCGCAACTGATTGACGAAATTCATGCTTTTTTCTGTGACTAATAATCGAAATTCTGTATTTTTTTTTCTGCGACTAACGAAATTCAGGATTTTTTCTTCTGTGACCGATTGATGAAATTCACAATTTTTTCTGTGATTGATTAATATATATATTTTTTTTGTAGCCGCTTGATGAGATTTGCGTCTTTAAACCATGGGCAACTGACGAAACTCGTAATTTTTTTCCTGGACTAATTGCCGAAATTCACATATATATATATTTTTTAATCGACTGATAAGTTTTGCTTTTTTTTCTGCTACCAATTGATGAAAGTAACGTTTTTTTTTTTCCTCGACCGATTGTCGAAATTCGTGTTTTTTTTAATTATTATTTCTTGGAGACCAATTGAGGAAATTTGCAGTTTTATTTGCGACCGGTTCACGAAATTTGCAGTTTTATTTCATGAGCGATTGATGAAATTCATGGTTTTATTTGCCGAGCTATGAAATTAGCTGGATTTTTCCGTGGCCGTTTTCACAAAGTTCGCGAACGATTGACAAATTCATTTTGCACAACTCTTACCGTATTTACCCTGCGTATAAGTCGAGAAATTTTGGACTAAAAAACGGTTTAAAGTTAGAGGGGTCAACTTATGCAAGGGTCCTTTTTTTTTTTTTTTTAACCAGAAGTCAAAAATGCCCTTCTGAAAGGCAATGAGGAATTTGCACACATGGGGGATTTGATCATTTTTATATTTTTCTGATAATTCTACATCCACAGTTTTCAAAAATGTTCTCAAAAACGCAAAAAATAAAATCAATAATTAAATAATTAATCGTAAAAGTAAGCTAAAATCACATGACTCCAAATCGGGGCGTGACTTACTATGACGTCACAGTTCACGACATGCCGATGTTTACATTCTGTTAGCAAGCGGCAATCGTATTCTCTTGACATCCAATTTTTTTTCTACTTGGATTTTCATAATAATTCATCATCATCTCATTCTGATTGTTGATTTTATTCTAATTTCGTATATATTTTTACGAATTATGTCTCTTATACCCGGATCTGCCAAGAATAGATAGCATGGCTATGTTTTCTTTCTTGGGGAAAACCCCCGATTTTATGGGAGCAGAAATAAGAGGGATTTTAAACGAAAAGGTACATAAAATTATTTTTATATTATTCAATTTATATAATAAAAGCAAATAACGAGCTAGATTTATTTATTTTGCAAGAATATTTATTAATTAATTATTATAATTATTTTGCAAGAAAAAGACATTTTCATTTATTTATTTCTAATATATATTTTTTAATTTAACTAAAATATTTGATTACAGATTCAATTAAATTATCTTGGATAAAATGCATGCTTGGTAGCCTTTGTCCCTTATACTTTTCTTTCAAACAAAAATTATTTTTGACTAACAAGTATATATTAGTTCAAATTATTTATCTATTACAAACGGACAAACGTGATATTTTAACAGAAAATTCCGTCTTCTATGATTTTATTCTTTAAACAAACATGAAGTGTAGGAGTAAATCTGAAATTTAAGAAAAACTGTTTTTTTTAATTCTTTAAAACAGAAAAAAAAAAGAATTGAATCATATATACAATATTTGAGGTGTAAGAACATTTGATTTTGAATTCGGTAGATGGCGCTACCAAATACCAAATATTTACAGTAGTTATTTTACGCCTTGAAATAACTCGTTTTATAATCTCTTTTTTAATATTTTTTTGAAATAAATCCTTTTTTTTTAAAACCTAGTCCCTAACTTTATAAAAATGTACACTTACGCAATAAAATTTTTATTTACTTCCTGAATTAAAAACTAACATATTTCTGTGTGTCATTTCTTAGACGTTTCTACGTTTTACTTATTTAATCATCAATAAAACAGGATTATTGCTTATGAATCTTTATAGATACAATATACCTATGAAATCTATTACAGTGTTTTTGTTTTGCAGTATTTATAATAGGACTTTATGTTGTCAGTCATAATAATTTTCGAAACAGCAATATTTAAAAGGGACAAGTTGAAAAGCGACGTATGTAAAAACAATAACTATGTCGTTTGTTGTCATGAACTGTGACGTCAGATGTATTACGCAGCGCTTTCGGGATACGGTAAATAGTGCGATATTAAAACAATCATAAATCAACAATAAAAGCTAAAAAAAAAAAAAATATGCAGGCTATCCTTCTTAATTTTTCATGTTCTATTGTTTCGTGATAAATTTAGAAAACGTGCAAATTCTCCATTGTTTTCTTGCATGTTCTTGATAGTACACTTATTCATTATTTCTTCGTTTATCTTACTGCACTTTTTCTCCTTGTTTCTACTGATATGGTTGATTTAGTTATTAGAAAACAGAAACGCAATTCATACGCAGCTGGATTTAAACTTAAAGTTATTTCTTTTGCGGAAGAGTCTAACAACTGTGCTTCTTCTCGTCAGTTTGGGGTTCACGAAAAATTGCCCAGTGGGTTAAAGATGCGTTGAATCAAATTTCTTCCGAAATGATTATAAAATCGTTCAAGAAATGCTGCATAAGCAACGAACTAGATGGCACAGAAAATTATGCCATTTTCGAAAGTGATAACGATGAGGAAGAATGTAGCGATACAGACGTGTATCATGATGAGCCGATGACGACGAAAGATTTTTGTGAATTGTTTGGTGAGTCCGATAGTGAATTGGACCTTGAATCAGTTTAACTTTGTATATTACTTTAGTATATTATTATCTTCATTATCGTATATTTAGAATTTTTTTTTCAGATGATTTCGAATAAATGCACAAAAAAAATCAAAGTTTCTTTATTATTGTATATTTAGTACTTTCTTTTCTTTCCAGGTGATTTTGAATAATGTATTTTTAAAAAAATTCAAATTTCTTGCTCGGAAAAGGGCGGAGTCGACTTATACGCAGGATTTAAGAAAATTCAAATTTCTTGATCAGGAAAGTGGGGGGTCGACTTATACGCGGAATCGACGTATAAGCAGGTAAATACGGTAACTAAATAAATAATGATAATTCGAAGAGTTCTGCTTATTCATGGAAGAATTGCATTCTGATATCTATGTCTACTTGTAAGAACATATCGGAAAAATCCCAGAGCTACAAATTTAATGAGTGGGATCTAAAATTATTGTATTCTCGTTACGAATTTTTTTGTATTGCGAGCTAATTGCGGTATGTCGCCACCACAGAGTTCATTCACAGAGCATATCAACATGATTTTTTTTATTGCTATTTTTTCTTTTTTAAAGAAGTAAACAAAAAATTTGTGGTTCAGCAGAAATGTGGCATCTATGTTAAATCGTATTTATTTAATTATGGCCTGGAAATTACATAAAATTGCTAAATATTGCAGAATTATGGAGGACAATCAGCGTATTTGATTAAAAAAAAAGATTGAAAAAGAGTATACCTGTAAAACACATGACGATTTAGACATTGAAAGTAAGTGGCCAAAGCAAAAAATTTAGTCGCCACGTGGCGACTGGCGACCGTGAATCTGCACCTATAGTCAATAGTGGTCATAAAAGGTGTATGTTTAGCTTCATGGAGCAAATCGTCTACCCACGTTAGTGGATAATTATCCGTCTTTGTGATGGCATTTAATTTTCGATAATCGACGCAAAGGCGAATTTTTCCATTTGGTTTTGAGACCAATACTACAGGCGAGGCATAAGGAGATTCGCACTCTTCTATTATACCTTTAGAGAGTAATTCATCTAATTCTTTACGCAAAATTTCCTTTTTTGCAGGTGACATGCGGTAAGGGGGTACTGCTACAGGAGGATGTGATCCAGTATCAATATAATGTTTAACTTTAGGTGTAGCCTCTTCCCCTAGTTGGAAGCTACTTGTAAATTTTCCAAGCAGTTCATTCAACCTAACTTGTTGCTCTGAAGTGAGATGTCTACCTTCATCTTCTCTAAGAAAAACAGTGTCTAATTCAACGGTTTTTATTGCTAATTCACTGGGAGGTCTATATGTATCTTCGGCGAATCTATACTTCCACCTGCATCTATCAGCAAAGAACCATTCTTGATTTACTACATCCAAAACAATTTTTGCTTTGCGTAAAAAATCAATTCCCAAAATTGTACAATTATTTTTGGCATTCGGCAGAGCATAAAGTGTTGTTTTAACATCGCAACCTTCAATTTTAACATGAACTTCTGTTTTATAAACTTCGGTAGTGTTTTGTAGCCCATCCGCTAAGACTACGATCATTTGAGTTTTTTCAAACTTCACACCTTGGTCTTTTAATAAAGAATACAAAACTTCACCCGCAACACAATGTGTTGCGCCAGTGTCAGCACAAGCTGTGCCAGAGAGACCATTTATACTTATTTTTACCAATAATGTTGGTGATGTTTGCATATTACATATACGAAATTCTAGAGATTGAAAGTGCGCCGATACATTTTTCGGAGAACAAGTTGGAAACTTTGATTTAATAACTCCCTGGTTTCCACATCCATAGCAACTTAACATTGGCCGATTTAAATTTGAAGGATAATTAATTTTATTTCTCTTGGACTCATTTTGATTGCCAAATTTACCAAACCCATTTCTTTTAAAATCTAAAGGCGTTTTTTCAAAGCGATTAGAATTCCCGACCTCACTGATTTTATTTTTATTTCTACTTTGTGTGACCTCAAATTATCATATAAATCTAACTTTTCAGCTAATTCAACAGGATCTGTTAAATTCTCCCATTGGTCTAAATAATGTTCTTTGCACTCAGGGGAAATCTTTTTCTTTAATTGATCAGCAATAATTAATTCCGATAGTTTTTCAAAGGAATTTATATTTAATTCGGATAGCCATCCCTCAAAATAGCTTCTAATTTCAAAGTAATATTCTTTCCAGCTAATATCGGTTCGCTTTGGATGTCGATTAAATAAAACTCTAAACCTTTCAGCAGTTAACTTGAACCTCTGCAACAATATATCTTTAATATAAGAATAATCCTCAAATTTTTCTTCCGGTTCACGCGCTATTAATTTACCGATTTCATTTGGAAGGACTCCAATTAAATACGTAATCCACAGTTCTTTAGAAACCTTTAAAAGTTTCATTTGCCTCTCAAAAGTTATTAAAAATAAATTTATATCATCCTTTTCAGGATTGAAATTGGGTAAAACCTTTTTCAAGTCAACGCGGATTGAAGAAGTTTCTAGAGGGTTGCTTGTATTTGCAACAACATCTCTTGTTCCTGCTTCTAACCTGAGCTTCTGTAGCTCAAATTGTCTTTCTTCGACTAAATGCTTCTCTTCCTCAAGAGTCTTTCTTTCTTCTACGATATTTTCTAAAATTCCCTGTTCAAAATCTATGTTATCTTTAAATGCCTCACTATTTACAATTTTATCATGTAATTCGAGGACTTTATCATCGCTACTTATTTGTACTTTTAACTCTGAAGCCAAAGCGATTAAATCAATTTTCTTACCCTTAGAAAGAAACGCCATCATTTGAATTATGTTTTAGCTAACTTCAAACTTAATTTGTGTTACAAATAACTCTTAGCAAAATAATTTACTTTATGTAATTTTTCATAACATATATGGAACATAAAAATGACACCAACTATTTGCTTTTTTTTTTTTTTTTTCCTACACAATAATATCAAACATTATTTGCAAATAATTTAAATCAATTCTTCATATAATAAATAAAATAATGCCAAGCACTCATTTATAATAATAACTTCAATAATAATATTAGATATATTTCTCTTATGAATATCTTCATTTAATTCAGATACTAAAATACTTGAAGCTGCAGACGATTTTTCATATTTCAATTCCAAGGAAAATATCATTCAGGTTGAATAGAATAATTCCAAAATATTTCGATTCTGGACGAATCAAATACAATTTTCAAAAATCCTCAGATTCCGGATGAATCAAAAGAAATACTTTTTGTACTTTAGTATCTAAATTTTCTTATTAAAACAGTTTAACACAATTTAAAAATAATACTTATCTTCATATCTTGCTTCTATTCGGGCTCGACGTTGGGGAGCCTCTTTTGTGACATATTATTTAGAATCCGGAGTGGAAACTATTTTAGTTACAAATTAAAACTTGATAACTTCTTCAATGACTAATAAATTTAATATTTACAACGTATTTACATGTTACTATTTACAAAATAACTCAGTTAATTTAACATTACGGCTTAGCTCAGATGCCTTGTCGGCAACAAACTCTGTAAACATTCTTCTCTACTGGTAAAGTCTAATTTACTCAGCTTGTCAATTCTTTTGAAAGAAAAAAAAAAAAGAAAAGGAGAGAAAATATGATGGAGTGCGTATAGTTCGAGATTTACAATATTTATTTATTTTTTGTTTTTTAAAGGATGTCTCATGTTTTCTTAGTTGTCAAAATATTTTTAAAATATATATTTAATTTAATGTTTTATGTATTAAAAGCTGACGAGCTGTAAGTCAGGTTTTAACACTTCACATAAAATTAAGTATATATTTTGGAAATATTTTGACAACTAAAAAAAAAAAAAAAGACTCATTCTTTAAAAAGAGTACAAAGAAAAATAAGTTAAAAATAATAATTTCCTTACGAGATATTTTAAATATAAGAATGCATTCTATGCCCATAGATTTAACATTTGCGAGGCGAAATGGAGAGTTGACTGACCAACAGCCTTAAACCTCAGATGGAAATAGGAAATAGTTGTTGATAGGATAAGTTGAAAATAGGATTTGAGACTTCTTATTTTCATAACGTTAAAAGGATCTGGCCTTGCATAATTTTGTATTTTAGCAATGTAACTTAAAATATAATGTTGAAATTTTGAATCTATTTATCGTATTTACTTACATATTTTTCAATATATTTTAGCACCTAAACTAAGATCTATAAAAAATAAATGAGTTTTTTTGCTAAGAATATTTACCCATTCATTTTATTGAATTGTAAAATTTAAAGTAATATAAGAACTGACTATCTTTATCCACCTATTAGTAATGTTTTTTTTTTTTTTTTTTTTTTACAGTAATACTAAAAAAAATATATTGTAGTTTGGACAATTTTTAAATTATTTATTGAACTATGTGAAAATTATTCTTTGTCAAGAAGTCTACAATAGGAAATACGTAAGTTTATAAGAAAATACTATGCTTAAATTAAAAAAAAAATGGTATAAAGCAAAGACTTTATAGGAATATTAAGCGTAGCTAAATTTGCTGTTCTTTTATTAAATATTTATACATTTTAATCAACATACTTCACTTTTAGGTAGCTTTCAATACAAAAAAGTATAAAGCTACCTATTGCAGCATTTCGGAGGAAAGCAGTTCCGGATAATTTCGATATATTTTCACCGATCATGACCCCCAGACCCCAAAACCACCCTCCGTTCAAATGTTGATTTATATATATAGATATATCCATATATATATATATATATATCTGACCTATGTCATACAATAACGCTCGTGTTTATAAATCGATTTTGATGAAACTAATTGTGTGTATTAAGGTCACCAATGTCTCGACCGAGTTCGTTGGCCAGCTTGGTCCGCCATTTTGTTTCAAGATGGCGGCCATTTAAAAATTTAAAACTAAAATAAATATACAAAAAAATTAAAAATTTATATTTATTTTTTAATTACGTGTTAGGCCTTGATACAAGGATTCCAGAGCATTTTTTGGTTTACCTCTATCTTAAAAAATGGCTGAGATAGAGCAGTTTGAAATTCTAGGGTGGCTGACATTTTTTAACAAAACAGCACATTAATGCGATTACTCGCAAATTATTTTCTTTCATTGTTGTAATAATTTTCCCATTCATACGCATAAAACTATATATTCATATCCGTTAGCGCCAAAATTGGTGACATTTGGCGACCAAAATAAGTCTTCATAAATGAAGCCAATTTGGCTATTGCTCAATAATTTGGCGAATTTCTTATTCAAATTCAGTATTAACGAATCTTTTGTAAACGTTTCTTTGCATTTTAACTTGCTGTTTTCGTGTAACATTAGCTAAAATTTTAAAACGAAGATGTAGGAAAGCTACCTTTTCCTCCCGGTACAGGCCGGAAGGACTTTTTATTGTCTATTTGCAAATCTTAATACTTTTTTTTTCCACACAACAAAATACATTAAATTTAATACCTAATCTAAAAATATTACAGTTTTATATTACAAATTTGTTTGAACTCAGTTTACATTGACTAGTTTTCAACAGAAATAGTTAAAATGATTGAAAGTGCAAACTGTATCTGCAGAGTTTCCCCCAGGTTTAAAAAAAGGCAGGATGCTGCTGGTGAAAAAAGAGCACTTTTTTTATTCTTAAGGGCACTTTTTTATTCTTAAGGGCACTTTTTGGATTCTTGAGGGCACTTTTCAGATTCTTATTGACACTTTTTTTAATTATTAAAGATATTCTTTTGGTTTATAAAGCCACTTTTGATATTTAAAAGTCAGGACACTCTTTATAAGACAACACTGAGAGAACTACTGTGAAAGCAAATTTTTTAATGCAAACAGGAGAAAGGGCACTTTTTTTACTGAGGGGCAAGAAGGGTATTAATATTTTACTGGAGGGGGCAAGAAGGGTGCAAATTCTTTTTATTAAGGGCAAGAAGGGTGCTATTTTGTAAACCAAAGGGCAGGCAGGGTGCAGCATCCTTCTGAAACTGTCTGGGGGAATCTCTGGTATTTGGAACAACTCCTGCATGCTTTTTGATGCAAATGAAAAGAGAAAATTGTATCAAATAAATAAATAAAAGAATAACAAACCATTATTTCCAATACACACAAACCAACTAGATTTTAAAACAGTTTTTGAAATGAAAGCTATAAATTAATATGAAATCAGAGTTCACAAATTGAAATTATCTGATATTCTGCAAAAGTTATGCAATTTTTAAAAAAAATTATTTCTTCTAAATTTCTTTTAAAGTAAGAGGTAAAAGAAATATACTGTGGTGTATATTATGCAAGCAGGTATGATATTATTCTAATAATTTGTACTAAAATTAAATTTCAATTAAGTTTAAAGTCGGAAAAATTATCATTTGAGGCTTATATTGAAAAATTTGGTATTTCTTTTGTATAAGGGCCTTCCATGATAGTAGAGATAATAGTGAGATTGGATTTGGTACGAAAAGCAAAAATTTCAAAAACACTTCCTAACAAGCTTTATTTGCATTTTAAAATCTCATCTGATTGTTATAGCATCATGAAATAACTATCAATGTATCACGCAATTTGTTCAATGTTTACATAATTTATTATACGATAGCTGACCTGCCCAGCATTACCTGGGTCCAAGATAATAAATTTAAAAAAAAAAAAAACCTCAGGTTTTCGATATCAAGTCAAATGACCCAAACCCTGTTGAAATCGAGCCCATAGAACCCTAGAACAGAATGAGTTCCCAGGTGGTGGAATGTGCCTTCCTGTAAATTTAACGAATTTCCTTTAACATTAACGCGATATTTAATTTACAGATGAAATCCCTCCGCCTCTCTCTAAACTTTGCCACTTATCTTTAACAGTAACGTGGTTTTTAATTTATGGCTGTAGTGAATTGATGGCGGCATAAGTTGAAACTGAAGGAAGAGATTAATATTTGAAAATAAGGTGGTAGTTGGGGGTAATTAATCTTTATGGTTTCTCTTATTATGGATAGATAGTATAGTCTGCAGGGAAAAATTATTTTACTTTCATTGAAATTTATTTGGATGGTTTCTTCTTGATATAATCTTGCCATAATAATAAATTTCAATAAAAGTAAAAAAATTCCCTCCAGTTTATACTATCCATCCATAATAAGAGAAACCATAGATATAGTAACACAAAAAAATACAATATGTAACGATGCAGCATCTTTTAACTTACCAAAGTTGTGGCTCGAGTTACTCCATGGTTACAAATATGAAAATAAACAACCAAGTAAAAGTAAAAGATAATCTGCATAATTTTTAAAAAGTACATGAAAATTAAATGATAGCATTTCAAATAATAACTTCAAAAACTGTGCAATTATAGAATTTTATTTATTATATTATTGTTTTTGAAAATAACTCAGAGTGAGCCGAAGCATGTCAACAACCTAATAAAAGTTATTTTACTGTATATTATGTTGTAAATTTACACCTTTTAGTATTTAAAAGAAATATATTAGTACTGTTAAATACAAATATAATGATTGATAAACTACAAATTAAAAAAAACTTGTCTTAATATTAGCTTAGCCATTTAACATTTCATAACTATGCAACACTTGCATAACTATCCTGTTAACAATACATTGTATCAAGAAAAATTTTCTCTCTTGATCCATTCATTTTCATCTTTTTTAAGGTGTATTGCTTAAGTACTAACTACCATAAAACCATGAATATAAGACTCCCTTTTTCAAAAGCAAACACAATTAAATTGGTGAACGGCTTATTTTCCAGATGTGTGTATAGTCAGTGTATTTTACAGTACATATATAATTAATTCTTGATGGGTGGTTGGTTCTATTGGATTGTCATATACTGATTCAGTACTTTGACACTAGCTTCAGATTAGCTCCATTCTCAAAGAATGAACTTCTGTATTTTATTATTATCATTTTAATCATATCATTTAATCTGTCATACTGATAAGCTTGCCTTATGTTGCTCTTACACTTTCCTTCAATAATTTTATTTCATTTTTTAAAAAGATATACTTTTTAAAGTGAAATTATTAGTGTTCGGTGAATTTCTAAAATTAGTTACATAAAATATTTGCATGTATGTGGTCACTTCTAGTGACTTTAAATTATCTACTCATTGTATTTTTAAAAATTTCATTTACCTATCAATTTCTGTTCTTAGCATCTGCCCTTTAGATATTACAGTAAAAGTGCCTTTCGATAAAACACATGGACTCATGTTCAAATGTTATATTCAGAAAATTAAACAAACAAAAAGTATTTATATATGCTCTTAAATCAATAAAGTTAATTGCTTCCAAAAATGCAGATTTAAATTTGCTCCTCATGCAATAAAACCAATTTTATAGTATTTCATATTTCATGCAGAGTACATGGTAACTTGAAAATACTTATTAATGATAAACAAAGTAGTTGTCATCTTTAATAGTTGTTAAATTTATTTTGATTACTGCCTCTTTTGTACTGGAACTGTTAGATACGTAAAGTAAATTTTTTTAACTCATTTACAAAACAGTAATAATATTTATTTGATGTAATGAGTTGAGAATGCATAAATTTAAATGTAATATAGAATGTAAATATTGATAGCCATTTATCTAATTTTTCGATAATATTTATATAGGGAGCTGTTCCCAAAGGAAATGCAACGAAAGAAACAATTCAACAAATGGGATTCCTTGGTGATCAAGTTGTTTATAAATGCCCTAAGTGCTGCTGTATCAAGCCTGAACGAGCTCATCATTGTAGTGTATGTCAAAGATGCATTCGAAAAATGGATCATCATTGCCCATGGGTTAATAATTGCGTAGGGGAAATGAATCAAAAATACTTCGTTTTATTTACAGTATGGTTTTAAGCAATTTTTCTTACTATTAATACTTATTTATGCTTTTGAATTTCTTAGTTTAATATCTTTAATGCAGAGTGTTTAAAAAAAATGTATACACAATTTATTCAGTAATAACTAGCATGCTCTTATTTTCCTTTCTATTTTAACTAACTTGAAAAAAAGTTAAAACCAGACTAAACTTTGAGCAAAGGAAATTGATCCTAAAGTGTTACTGGAGGTTTGAAAATGTAGCTGAAGTGCAGAGATTATTATTAAGAGAGTTTCAACACATCTCCCTATGTGACATACAATCATTAGAAATGGAGACAAGTTTGAGGTGGACAGAGCTGTTCAAAATGTTCACAAGCAATGTTCAGGAAGACTGCGCTCATCAACCAACCCTGCAAGTGAAGAGAGACTGGCAAAAACCTAAGCCACTCATTATGTTTGTAATGAATGTTTATTTTTCTCGTTCATTATATATGCAAATCTAAAACATTCATTATTGTAGTTCAATTTGATAATTCTAAATGAAGTGTGGGTTAGTAAAAAAATTGCATTATAATCATTTAAATTGTGTACACATTTTCTTAAAAACGCCTATATATATTCAGTCGAACTTGGTTATAGTGAGCTGATATTTAATGAAAATTCAGTTTTAACAAGGAATTGATGGACAAATAAAATGATGGGTCCAATATAAAAATACATTGCATGAAACTTAGTTATTAACAGAGTAAATCTCAAATAACAAGCAAAAACTAAGCAGATTCACAAAAATGACCTTTTTAAAAAAAAAAATTTTCTTAACAAAAAATATTGTTTCATAATTCATCTGTTCTATTGCTGAAAATAATGAAGATAAAAAGGATGACTGTGACACAAATAAGTGTGGTGATTTGTGAAACAATAGCTTCTTCTCCAACATATCAACACCTAAAAGTACAGATATGCTATGTCTATTTCTTGTGAGTCTGACATTTTGGCAAAACTGCAGTCAATATTAAAGGTAGAGTCAAGATCATTAAGTATTTCAAGTCCAGTTTGCAATAATAAATTATAAAAATAAGGAAAAACAAAAGAGTGGTATTTCCCAGCAAAATATTTATTTTTACATACTATTTCTTTTCAGTAGTGCACACGCAGAGTTGTGCTATGTCCAAGAATTACAGATTTCTATAGAAAAAAAAATTTAACAGGAAGATTGTAGTTTGAAAATATTAGTGTTTAAAGTTTTAAATAGTTGCCTAACAAGGACATAGAAAACGAGAAGTGAAATGGAAAGCACAATACTAAGTGAAACAAAAATGAAAAAGCCTGTAATTTATTATGAAATTGCAGGCTACATAAAAAAAGAAGGTTGTACATAAATATTCTTCCTGCACTTATGAGCTACATCTCAACTTTTTTTTTAAATTATTATAATTTTTGGTCTATAATCTACAGATCTAATAAACATGTTCGAAACAGAAATTTTATTTAATAAAATGTAAGATAATCTTCAGTGGTACTTATTTAACTATAAAGTAAAATTTCTAGTTCAAAAAATTTTTTATCCAAGAAATATAAGCTAGAAATTATAATAGTAAGTGATTTTGTAGGTTTAAGTTACTCTAAATGCCTGGTTGTAATGTTAAAACTATTTTTGCAATATGGGAATGTTATATTGAGCCCTAAAAAGTGAATATTGCTTTTAGTTTTCAAGTTATGTAAAAAACAAAATTTCTTTTTTGATTTAACATGAACTAGCAAAATTAGACACCACATCTGTGCTTTTAAGTGTCAATATACAATTGCTTTTTATTGCTGCATGAAACTTCAAAGCCTTTTAGAAGCAAGAGGCAAGTGTTATTTTCTGTGCAATGAGCTTTATTAAATGAAAAGTAAGAGAGTGTGATGAAAAAGATTCTAAAATGTTTAGAATAAGGTACTGTCCCTCCTCCCCTAGTTTTATTATTACTATTTTTTTTTTTTTCAATCTGAAAATAATGAGTAAGAATGAATATGAATACATTAAAATGAATTAATGAATATGTAAATATAACTACATTAATTTGCATATAAAAGTATCAAATTATAGTCCATTATAAAATGTGTATTAGCAAACATATTTGTAAATCAAAATGCCCATTTTTTTTAATAAATAAATTAACTATGTGTATTTTCCAGACAACTCCGCCACACCTCCATAATCTGACATCTACCCACCGCTTCCGTCCTATTATAATTTTTTTTAAAAATTATTTTCTAATTATATGTTTTTTTATAAATTTTTTTACACATGTGTTAATTTGGTTTTTAAGATCATTTAAGTACTAATTATATATTAACGAATATATGAATTTTTTTGGAAAACCATGTTGTAATGCATCATAGATTAGTTTTTTAATATTGTTGTTAATTAGTTGAGAAGAACATAAACTCTTTATTCAATATTTATGATTAAGGAGTATATTACAATATACAGAATTATGAAGACAGGATTTCAAATTAGTAAATGTATTAACTTTAAATTTAAATTCTTACGTTTGTCATATAGGTCAATTATTGTTTTGTTTTCTTTAAGTGTAATTTTAAGATCTAAAAAGTTAAATATACATACATTAAAAGTCAAACTCTGTTATAATGATCTTGGATGGTACACAAACTCGGCTTTAATGAGCAACAAGAATGAAAAATTTAGGCATCAGCCATAGATTAAGATTAAGCCATTTAAGCCATAGATTGAAATGTTAAGTTTGATTTGTTAAATTACTTTTATAGAATTTTTTATAGTTATAAACCCAGAATTAAAAAAATATTGAATTCATGTCAAATGACCATTGTTAATTTTGTTCAGATCTGTTAATTCAGAAATGTTAAAGCTGTCTCTATGAATAATCATTGTATAACTTTTAATAGTTTAACTGAACTTCTACATATTTCTTCTTTATGAACAGACCGTAGCTAAAAAAATATTTGGGACAGGGCAGGAGGTCGAATTTTCAGTTTTAATATAGTGTGTGCAGTATTCTGTGTATCAATATTAGTGTTAATTATAATACACTATATTCCTGTACTAAAACATTTTTAGTAATAGTGTATTTAATGTTGTGAAAATTTTTCATTATAACAGAATTTGACTGGTATTTATTATTTTTCTTCTTCAATGGTGATTCAATGGAATTTTCTGTTTGTTGTTTGGTTCATTCCATGTCAAATCAACCAGTGACTCAACTTGACCATTTTAGATTTTGATGAAACTTACAGGAATCATTCTCCCTGATGATATCAATGAGAATATACTTTTATTATTTTTTTATCTCTGTAAATTTTCCTACAGTTAATTTTTTAAATTTCAAAAAATCATCATTTTTTGGCTTGTATAAATGTTTTCAATTTTGAATTTCTCAAGTTCTATCAGGCGTAAAGAGTTGTTTGACCCCTCATTTTAAAGAGAATTTTATAAGGTTTAATTTGATATGCAAGTTGACTATGCTTGTTTTAAAAAAAAGTTAATTTAATTTAATGAAAAAAAAATTAAATAGCATTTTTTAAAATTTTTGAAAAAATATATGTTTTTTGTAATATTATAAACTTTAAATTCTGAAAGTTTTAGAGTGGGATCTCAATGGGATCAGCAGTTATGTTAAACAAGTGGGTAAGTGTGATCGAAGATCACTCAAAAGGTTTCGTTTAATATTCCTTTCAAAACACTTTATCCTTTCTTTAATAAATCCATATAAATTTCATTTAGCAACCAAAAAAACATGCTTTTTGTTTTTTATAAAGTAAAAATTTACTGGTCTATTTTTTCGTTTTTTCGAGTATCCAAACCAGCCCGATAGCGGGCAAAGCTGGCTATTTTATTCTGTCATAATAATATCTACCATGTGGACTAAATGCGGTATAAAAAAATAATTTCAAAAATTAAACATGTTGTACACCTTCAAAATGTTAAAATATGCGAATATTTCCATAATCAGATTTTTATCATGATTCAATATGTTTCTCAAACTCATATATTTACTATTCTCTATTACTCATATTGATACTCGCTTTGTATTATTCTCAATCATCTGAAAAATTCGTTAAACTTCCAATATGACGTCAGATTTTCTTTTTAATTCTCTAATGACATGATATTAATCTGCTTTGTGTACATACTCATGCTCCTTGTATTATTGAGAAATCTTTGAAAATTTCCACTTTATTACCACTATGACATCAATCATTTTTATTTCATATTAATCTTTTTTACAATTGGTGAAACTTTTTATTTCCTTTTCATTTTTCACATGGAAATCGTCTGATAGAAAATTAATTATTGTAGAAAGAATTTCATTGTGGATTTTTAATTTTTGGTATCTGCTATAACGAAAAATGCTTAAATTTAATAGGAAAAGGCTGTTAGAATTTTGGTTTTTTATCTCTATTTATTAAAATAATACGAATTTTTCAAATTTTAATATTTTGAGCTCTTCATAGTTGGTATTCAGCTATATACACAACGTTTCAACTCTGTAAGTTACATAGTTTCTGAGATTAGCTCTGTGACAGACAGACAATGAAGCAGGACTAATAGGGTTTCGTGAGATGAACGAAACCCTAAAAAACTAATGTTAAACACCAGTTGGGACTGGTATTTAAAGTTGGCATTATGATTGTGCTAAAGATAGTATTGTTTTATTCATTTTAAACGTTTTTATAACTGCTGATCCCATTAAGATCCCACTGTAAAACTTTCAGAATTTAAAGATTGTAATATTACAAAAAACATATTTTTTTCAAAAATTAAAAAAAAAAAAATTTAAAAACTAAATTGACTTTTTTTTAAAAACCAAGCATAGTCAACTTGCATATCAAATTAAACCTTATGAAATTCTCTTTAAAATGAGGGGTCAAACAACTCTGTACGCCTGATAGAACTTGAGAAATTCAAAATTGAAAATATTTATACGAGCCAAAAATGATGATTTTTTTAAATAAAAAAAATTAATTGTATGAAAATTTACTGAGATAAAAAAAATTATAAAAGTATATTCTCATTTGTATCATCAGGGAGAATGATTCCTTAAAGTTTCATTAAAATCTGAAATGGTCAGGTTGAATATTGAACATTTCTAGTTGATTTGACGTGGAATGCCCGTTTCTGTTTTGGTTATGTTCTAAATTTTGGATTGAAAATATAGAAGAATATAAATTTTAATATGAAGTTTTGACATATTAAATAAATAAATAAATATATATATATATATATATTAATTACACCCTAAATTTGGTAGATACCTAAACTGGTGTAAAAAAACTGCTGTTGTAAAATAATGTTAAACAAAATGTTCAAAAATGACTTTTAAAATCAAAGTGCCTGTTTCTAAGAGATGACGATAGTACTAAACATAATTAATTTGTAACTTTTTTGCAATTGTAAAATGCAAAAGCGTATCTTTTGAAAGTTGTCCATTTTGTCTATTTATAATTTTAGTATTATTGCATATTGTAGACATTCTATTTCATTTACTTAGAAATATGTATTTCATATTTTGCTTATTCAGTAAATTTAAAAATACTCTTTACAAGCATTTGTTATTAAAATTTTCAAAATGCATTCATTTATTCTCATTAACTTTTTACTTCTCTTCATATAGTTTTATATTGCTGTGATATCATCTCATGCCTTTTTTCTGGCTGTCAGTCACTTTATAATGTGCGTTAGCAGTGATTGGAACAGTAAGTATATTTTTCATGTACAGGGTGGATGAAAATTTCTGAAAAAAATTCGGTCCTTACGTATTATCTGGGACAGGTGAGATACAACTGAGCCAAGCATGGTGCCAATTATACTATTTTGACAAGTATATAGTTTATTTATTTATTATAATGTATAGTTTTTTAGTTTAATTTATTATAATGTATAGTTTTTTAGTTTAATTTATAGTTTATTTTTTATTATAGTTTACAGTTTTTTGTTATTTAATTGTTATTGTATATTTATTTTATTAATTTATTTATTTTATATTGAAATACAAAGGATGTGAATAATCACTTTACTAAACAGCGTACAACCATTAGAGTGAAAAAATGTCCAGACCTGGGTTTGATCTCGGATCCCTTGGTATAGCGCACCAAGATCTTTACCAATTAAGCTATCCAGACGACATCCAGTCTAGCATTCTCTCACTCTTATATGGCAAGGCTACAACCCTGCAGCACAAGATGGAAAGTCAATCATGAGCACAACACCGTTGGCATGCATGAGACAAATTATACCCAGTATCGGTGAATATTTATACACAAATTAATTTTTCAGCCGAGCTGAAATTACGCTGTAAATTAATGAAATACAAAGGTAAAATTTCAGCTCGGCTGAAAAATTAATTTGTGTATAAATATTCACCAATACTGGGTATAATTTGTCTCATGCATGCCAATGGTGTTGTGCTCATGATTGACTTTCCAGAGAATGCTAGACTGGATGTCATCTGGTTAGCTTAATTGGTAAAGCACTTGGTGCGCTATACCACGGGATCCGGGATCGAACCCAGGTCTGGACACTTTTTTCACTCTAATGGTTGTACGATGTTTAGTAAAGGGATTATTCACATCCTTTGTATTTCATTAATTTACAGCATAATTTCAGCTCGGCTGAAAAATTAATTTGTGTATAATTATTTTATATTATTTACCATTTTTAACAATTTTATGTATTTAACAATATTAAATTGCTGTTTTGCACATTATTGGCAACGATAAACAAGATTGGCAATTGACAACCATCTTTGGCAATCTATCTCCTGGCCCGGATAATACGTAAGTACCAATATTTCAAATAAAAATTCTATATAATAAATTATTATTGAAGTGGTCTCAGTCGGAAGAGGTCAAGTTTATCTGTTAAACACATTATTACTATTTTTAATGATATATCATTTGTTGCCTCAGATTTTGGTGTATAAAATAATGGAAAGAAAAAAAGAGGGTCTATGATTATAAAACTATGCAAAGTTTGATTGAACCTCACTGAAATTTTCACAACTCCTTTTTCAGCTATGTCCCAAGCAATTATATATTACCTTGAGGCTGACAACACCAATAATCATTCCAGGGTTGAATGACAGGCATGAGATTCTTCTGCGGTTTTCTGCTTTTTTGCCATTTTCGGATTTTCCAAAAAAACGTGGAATTTGCCTAAAGATCGCAAAAAAAAACCCACGAATTTCTTCAAAAGATCGCTGAAAAACGCGAATTTCTTCAAATGATTGTGTGAAAATCGCCAAAAGATCGCTGAAGAAATGCAAATCTTGTCAAAGGATCATTGAAAAAACGTGAATTTAGCCAATGGATCGTTGAAAAAACGCGAATTTACTCAAACAATCGCTTAAAAAACACTATTTTCGTCAAAGGATTGCTGAAAAAAATGGTAATTTAGTCAAAAAATCGCCGTAAAAATGAGAATTTAGCCAAAAGATCGCCGTAAAAACACGAATTTAGCCAAAAGATCGCCGTAAAAAAAAACATGAATTTAGCCAAAAGATTGTAGTGAAAACGCAAATTTCGCCAAAAGATTGCCGAAAATAAGCGAATTTCGTCAAAAAAATCGTCGAAAATAAGTGAATTTCGTCAAAGGATCGCTGAAAATAAGCGAATTTCGTCAAAGGATCATTGAAAATAAGCGAATTTCGTCAGAATTTACTGCATTGGGTTAAAAGATTGAAACCAAATTTCTTTTAGTAATGTAGAAAATTTGCTATGATTCTAAAACAGATTAAATTAAAAAAAATCTATTAAAAAAAATCCAAAAACTAGCTTCAAGCTGACTGGTAAAAATGACATGGAATCTGGAATAACCACGGCACTGACTAGTTGGTGGCACTGATAATGTCCTTAAAAAATCTGTAATTCCTTAAAAACTTATTTTTTTATTTTAAAAAAGAAATGCTGTTCTATCATTTATTTAAGGTGGTTGCAATTATTAGCATATATACTTGATTTGATCTTTCAAGAAAAGTGTCTTATAATTTTTCAAAATTTCAATTAAAAAAAATTTCATGCCATTGAAAGGTTTTATTAATGTGCTGTATCTTGGTAAAATAGACTTTTTATTAAAGTAAATAATTTCTACCTAATTTTTGTTAATAAATGTACATTTCTTTTTAATGTACTCAAAGCTAAATTGATGTTATATATTTTATTTAAAAATATATATTTTTAATTGCAATTATTTGTTGCACTTGAAGTTCATAACTTATTGCTCAAACGTCGTTCGCGCAGTTTTCAACTCTTTGGCTTTTTTGTCAATCTCATCCCTGGAATGATCTACTGCAAACAATCCATGAATTTGTAAAATGATATGGCAGGGAACTTTGGAAGATTGAGGAAGACATCTGATCTTAAGATAAACACAAATAGAATTTGCCTCATAATTAAAGATTAAGTCGAGCTTAATTCCTATAAATTGAAAAAGACCCATTATCTAACTGACAAATTGCAAAGAACAAGGATTCAAATAAATCACAATAGGTTTCCTCATGTCACTCTGAAATGTTCACAAAAACATTCACTTCAGATGACTCTTTTCACAGAGAAACTGGTTTTGACAAAGCAAAATTATAGGATTCTAATACCAAATATTCAAACTGCAAATTAGAAGGGTAGTATTGTTTCAAGGCAATCACACCAGTCAATAATGGTTTTGAGAGGGAATCCTTACCCATGGAAAGGCATCTCCTGTTTTCATAATAGTCCTAGTTGAAAAAAATCGCAGATGGTTATCAGCAACAAGGTCTTCAGCATCTTCATAATTACTTGGCTCATGCAGTTTTTCTAGAACCGTCCTAAGAGTTTCAACAAAATTTCACTCCTGCTTATGATCCGAGGGTGTCGTTCTTTTACCTGATTTTGTATCCTTCTGAACTCACTGGATTTGAATCCAGTGGATATTGTTATTGTATCTGGTTTATTTTTTTAAAAGGAAAACTTGCTGTAAACCTCACAGCAATTTGAAAGACCTGAATCAATCCTTAAAAATTTCAAGGGATGAAATAGACGTAGATATGGTATATGATGCAGTAAATTAATTTCTTAAAAGTTTGAAAGCCTGTATCAAGGCCAAAGGTAGAAATTTTGAAATTATTTGATTATTTATTATTTTTATGATTACTAATTAGGTAATAAAGTTTAAATTATGCATTTTGCTTGTGTCTGTATTTCTATATAATGTGGAATGTACATTCTAGAATTTTTCACTCGCCCTGTATACTTGATGTTAATTTTTTGTCTTTTAATTTTATTATACTGTTCATTATATCTTACAAATGTATATAATGAAACACTACCTTCTTTTTTCAGTATGACATTAGAATTTCTTATTGATTTCTTTTTTATAAAATGTGACTTGAATTATTATTATTTTAATCAAAATTTATCAATTCATCATTATTCATTAGACATAATTTGGATAATTAATAAATAAGCTTAACAAGTTAAAAAAAAAAGTTGTATCTTCTTAAGGAATGAAAATCATATATATTATTTCTCCAGTCAACATCCCTTTTTCTAAGAAAATACGAAATGCAGAACGACGAATGAGATAGCATATGAAAGGATTTTAAACAGGCTTCTGACATAGCCCACTTAATATTTCGTTAAAACATGTTTTTGATTAAAATTTACTGAAAATTAAAAATTAAATCGCATTGTTTTCATAAAAGAAATGAAAGTTTTTCCGCAAATTATTGTTGCCAAAAAAATAAAATACCACTTTATATGATGCTCAGCAATTATTATAAAAAACACCGCTCGGGTTTACTTTATATTTATGATTAAAAAGCGAAATTGAAATTGAAATGTTTAAATTAATATTTCTATGCCCCATGTTTTTCGGAAGCGGATGACATCATCCTCTAATGCAGTCAAAATACGATTGTTATTTTTTTTTCTCTAGTGTGCCTTTTGCAATCTTGGATCAGTTTTTACTATTACTTTGATGGAATAAATTAGATGATATTCTGGCTTGACTAAAAACTAAATGTTGTTTGCAGATATTTTTACCTTACTTTTTCTTTAGAAGTTTAAATCTGCATCTAATAAATATTACATATTGATAAAAATTGGTGCTTCTTTATTATCCCGACGACCACTTTTCATAACAAAAAACTATCGCCAAATAAACGGGAGAACGTTGCCATTGGAATATCAAAATAAATAAATAAATAAAATATAAGAATTTAAGGACACAATTGTTATTTTAATTAATAAAATAACTAATAAATCAGTAAAACATAATGAAAAACACACGCAAATGTCGAATTAAACACCACTTGATGACATAACAAACACGTATAATGCTTCTGACATCAAGTAAATGGGACTTTTTAAATGGGACGTTTAATCTTACAGTTTGGCGATAGTTTTTGTTATGAAAAGTGGTCGACGAGATAATAGAGCAGTACCTAAAAAATATTACATTTCAGTGCGAAATCCTCGCACGGGCCGTCTGGTATGTTTTAAATTATTTAAAAAATAAATTAATTAATTAAGCATAAAATACTAATTGTTATTAAGGAAAAATAATATAATGACTGTAAAAATGATTAATTTTACTGTATATCATTATTTATTCTTTTATTTCATATATATATAATCTTTTTCCTGATGCTGTAAAATGTTAGTCATCTATTTCTGTTTTTTAGTATATGTATAAAAAAAAAAAATTACCCTTTTAAAAAATAAGTAAGCATGTCTTCCTTTCTCTTGTACCTAAAATAGGAAGTATCTTTCTCTAAATGTTTTTTTTTTTTTCCTTTCAAGTATTGGTGTATGTTTGCTTTGCTTATAGAGAGCTTGTGATAATGTTCACAAACCAGAAATTATAAATTTTGACATAAGACTGCATGCATTCACAAACAAAATAGTTTAATTTTTATGGTAAATTGATTATTCAATTTCAAATTAGTTTTGAAGTGCCTTTGTGAATTATTGTTAAGACTTTGAATTACAAATATATTATTTAGGTTTTGAAAAGGAAGCTTATAACAAGCATTACACCTTAAATTGGAATCCATACTTTAGAGATAAATTCTTTTTACATAATTTATTATTATAATCCATGTTTTTTACAATTATTCCATGTTCAAGAAAATAAAAATAAGATGTAAAATACAAAATATTATCTATTTATGCACTAATTAAGCACATTCATTCTGAACAAAAGTATTTTGGTACTTGTCTGTTTTCCCATCAATCGAACGAGGATTGCAGTGGCGCGCAATGCCAACGATCCTGGTTCGAATCCAGGCTTGGACACTTTTTTTACTCTGTTGGTTTCATGCCCGATTTAGCAAAAAATCAGTAATTATAAATTCATCTAGCATTTTTTTTTCTCACTTTTAATATAAATTGGAAATAATGCTTTGATTCTGAAATAAAATGTTTTGGTTTATGGTACTAGGACTTCCCTCAAAGGGATTAGTCTGAGTGATATTGCTGAGAACATAGGGTTAACAATTACAATATAAAGAAAAAGAGCAAATTAAATGATAGAATTACAAAATACCATATATAAATTCATATACACTGTTAAAAAAAATAGAAAAGAAGTACCGTTCATCAGATGTGTTGTCATAATTTTTTTTAACATGTGGCAAAGAATCTCATTTTCTTAAGCGCGTATTGCGCAAAACTTGAAAAAAAAAAAAAAAAACACCGGATCTTTTAAAACGCCAAGCTTTTTAAAGTTACACTCAGAAAAAGGAATTGATTAAAACTACAAAACATTTTTGTTGAGTACACTTTGGTTGTTTTAGCGAAATAGGAGTAAAATTGAACCATTTTACTTGAATTAACAAAACATTTTTGCTGACAATATTTTTTTTTTTTTTTGCAATTGCAGAAAAAAAAAGTGGTTTTCAACAAAAAAAATTTTTTTGTTGATTCAAACAAAATTTCCATTGACCTATATTTAAACAAAATTTTTGTTTAAATATGGGTCAATAAAAATTTTGTTTGAATCAACAAAATTTTTGTTTTTTTTTGCAATTCCAAAAACAAATTTTGTATCGTCAGCAAAATGTTTTGTTAATTGAAGTAAAATGGTGCAATTTTCTTCCAATTTTGCTAAAACAACAAAATGTACTCAAAAAATATGTTTTGTAGTTTTAATCAGTTTCTTTTTCTGAGTGTACGTAATTGGATTTGCAGCCAATAGATTATTCTATCAAGCGTGGCTTAACGCAAATTTAATTTCATTGTTGCACCTTTTTTTGTGTGTGAATTTTAAATTTTTCTTCCTTGATTACATATCTATTATTTGTATAACTGTTTATAATAACTCTTACACTTCAAACCACATTGATAGCATGCTTTGCTACAAACCAGATTGCAAAATTATAGTCTAAATTACTAGTAAAGTATACAAAAAATCTTTCGATGACTTCTGTAAAATAACTTTTACATTAAATCTCCATATCGGCAAAATTGAAAATTATATATATTTCAAAGTTAAGCTTAACAGATACTTCTTGATTATTCTCTAGGAGGCTCTGCCCCCTGCGCCTTTACTGCGCCAATCCGCAGACTTTTCTTTTGCCTGTCTGTCTGTCTCTCTACAATCTGTCTGTTTCCCTATTCGTTCTTCTGCCCGTCTCTCTAACTGATTGTCTATCTCTCTACACGTCTCGCTACCTGTCTCTATATTTCTCTACCGGTCTCGCTACCCGCCAATCTATTTCTCTAACCGTCTGTCTATCCGTCTAACTACTTGTATGTCTAGCCGTGTCTCTATCCACTTCGCTACCCATTTGTCTATCTGTCTCACAACTTGTCTATCTTATCTGTCTCTCTACCCGTCTGGCTATATGCCTCTCTACCCATCTTCTTACCCATCTACTGTCTCTCTACTCGTCGGTATACCCGTCTCACTATCCGTCTGTTTTTGTACCCGACTCGCTACCAATCTCATTACCCGTCAGTCAACTCGTTTCTGTACTCATCTCTGTACTCGTCTCTTTATCTACCACGCTACGCGTCTCGCAACCTTTCTCGCTACATTCCTGTCTACCGGTATCACTACCCGTTTCGTGACCCATCTCGCTACCCCTCTGCCAACCCTCTTTTTACCTTTCTCTCTAGCCGTCTGTCTATTCGTTTTGTAACCCGTCAGCCTACCTATGTCGCTACTCGTCCCTCTACCCGTCTGTCTACCCGTTTGTTTACTCGTCTTTCTACCTCTCGCCACACCTTCCCAATATTTAAACAATTCATTTAATATACAGAAGCCGTTTATCAGTTATTAAATGCAAACAGAAGTAATTTATCTAATAAGTGTAATCAGATGCATTTTTTTTTAAAAATACATACATAAACCTGAATAATAATTCATCAGTTTTGTGTTCATAGTTGTTTATATCATTTGACAGTAAATCTCAACTTCTTAAACCTGAATTGTCTCAAGCTTTTTAAAAAACCCACAAGGTCTGTATTACTGCAAAGTACTCTGAGGACTACATTAGCTACATGTTATTAAGTTAAGTGAAAGTTTCGTTATCGCGTTTGCAGCCAATTGCTTATGTCAGAAAGCGTGGCTTAACGCCATTTTAAATTCATTGCTGTAACTTACTTTTTTTTGGGGGGGGGGGGGGGGAGAGTTGGGGCGGGAAGGGTTTCAAATATATACATTTAAATTAAAACTTTTGCCTCCATGCTATTAGTGTTGTTTGTATTATTAACTAATACTTGTAGACCGAGCTTCATTTGAAACAAATGTAAAAGATTTCTTCTACAGTTTTTTTTAGGAGAAACTTTCGTAATTGGGCTCAAAGCCAATCGGAGCATTTAATATCATTATTGTAACTCTTATAGAGTTAAAACAATATTGTTGCTAGCTTTACTCTTGTTTGAGACCAGCCTTGCCTGTGTATCTGAATGGGGAAAAGTTTCGTATCCTATGTCGATTGGCGAAAAAAATTAAAATGGTGCCAAGAGGTAGTTTTAGCATCTTACAAAATTTTTCAAGAGAGCGGTAAAACATGTTTTTCAAATATTTACAAACATACGTTTATTAAAGCATGTTTTTGCACCATCTTAAAAATTTAAGCACGATGCTAAAATAAAATTTTATCGCCATATTCGATATTTTAATAAGTAATGAAAATACATAAACAAACTTATTTAACAAACCTAAGAGGCATTTTTGTGATAAATAATTGTTATTGTCAGGGGGGTAAATTGTAAGCAATTAATAAACGGCTAGTAAATAATAAATAGCATTTAAAATCTAAAAATGGAGAAGTGGTCCGTATAAAAATGCAAAACGTAACATTATACGCTTGATATATGTAAATCTTTTTTTATTTTTTAATATTTCCGAAGGCACAGATAAAAAGGTAAAAATCTCTTTTCCAAATGCCAAATAGAAAATACTCAAAATAGAATGCCAAATATACAAAATAGAAAAATATCTGCAAAAACGTATTTACATAATACTACATCTGCAAAAAAATAAGATTTAGAAAAAGTAAGCCAAATCCTGCAGATCCCAACAATCACATCGAAAAACTTATCACCAAAAAAGAACTCGCCAAATCTTACGGCACAGGAGATGGATTTTTCCCTCTGAATGCAGAATATTAGTTTTTTTTCTTGTACGATGGGCGATTATAATATGATTGTTTCATTTCACATACTACATACTGTTTTATATATTGGTACTTTTATGTTATCCTGGCGCAGTTGATAAATCGCCAAATATTGTTCCTATAACATTTTCACATTGAATTCATTTCATTTAAATATAAACCTTTCACTCATTTAATTTAAAATACATGCCTTTCATTAATCCCATTTAAAATGCTAAAAAGAGAAAAAGAAAAGAAATAATGCCATAAATCGAAACCTTTTATTTAAACACCAAAGAAATTTTTTTTAATTTACACACGCGAAATAAAAAAAGCTGCTATTGCTGAGATTTGCGCCAAATCTCTAATACCAAGTGTACCAAGTTATTGCGGGGTTTTTTTTTCAAACAGAAAAAAATCCAGATTAATTTTCGATTTCTACTAAATTGAAATATATTTTATTGTGCTGAATATTAGTGCGTGCATATTTTTTTTGCTCCATGTACTCCATGAACTTTTCAATTCCGATTGTCTACGAAAATCTCCCGCCGGTGAAAATGACGTACACACAAAATTTCGTGACGTATGTACTTTAATTGTGCTTTTTTATCTATTTTTTTAATATAATTTCCAAACAGTTTGACCTTTATTCTTGGTAATAAATAGATGTCGTTGTCACCTTTATAGGTACCTGCTGTAAAAATTTGAACGGAATCCGTTAAATATTTTTTGAGTTATGCTTGACGAAAGGTTTTAATATCCATTGTAGCTATATATGGGGCAAAGTAATACTGCGCTGTGTATGAGTCTTCGTTGCACTCAGACAATTATTGTTTTTTCCTCTCTTTCTTTCTTCTTCTTCTTTTTTTAAATTATTTATTTATTTTAAATGAAGTGACTGAAAGGCATATATTTTGAATGCATGTAATATATGTAATTTAAGTATATTTTAAATAAAGTGAGTGAAAGGTTTATATTTTAAATTAAATGAATGCAATACGATTGATGGCAATGGGAACAATATTTGGCTGTTTATTATCTGTGCCTAATTAACATAAAGATACAAAAATTATCTTTTACACGTGGAAAAGTATGCATATATAGTACTTTAGGTAGCATTATGTCTTATTGGCGTGCTTGCACCATAGCCCTTTTTTTAACACTTTCCAACCTAGTTGAAAAGTGTTTATATGACTTCGGTTTGTCTGCCGTATGGCCATCTGCCGTCTGTCCGTGCTCTAACTCCCGTAAATATGCTCGGATTGCCCTGCAATTTTTATATGTTATTGTCGTTATCTATAACATGTTCCCTATTTCAACTGAAGTGTTTAGCACTTGTAGTTTTTTTACAGGGACACTCAAAAGAATTCCGTTACATTAAGGTCTATGGGGAAAAATCATTTGCGGTTTATTTTAATGATGTTACACAATTTCAAACACATTGTAATTGATATATATCACTAAGGTGCATTACAAGAAGCTTAATATGGAATAGGATGTGCATAGCACTTATAGTTATTTTACAAGGACAGTCAAAAGAATTCCATTACATTACGACTATGGAGAAAAATCGTCTGCGGTTTATTTAAATAGTGTTTCAGTATTTTAAACGCATTGAAACTTATATATATCACTAAGGTGCATTACAAGAGGCTCGCTACAGAATATTGTGTGTATAGCAGTCATCGTTCATTTACAGGGACACACAAAATAATTCTCTACTGTCTGTTAACAATAATTCCTGGAAGTGCGTTTTAAGTTACTGAACGTGATTTTAAATTTAACTCACTTTTTGTCTATTACTTGGTGTGTATAAATTCTGTAGATCCTATACAGGGAAGCACAAAAGTTCGCGAACATATTTCCGTCTATTGACAGAAACTCCAGAAGGAGAATTTTAAACTGTGCTACGCGTTTCCTAATTGAACTAAAATTTAGCATCCTATGTAGTATATATACAAATCTATAGATCCTATACAGGGCTGAATAAAAGTATTCGGATATTTTTCCAAATATTGTATATGTTGGAAATTCCTGAAATTACGTTTTTAAATATGTTATGTGTTTTCCAAATTGTTTACTTAAATGTTATCTTTCAGCTTATTAAATGGTAATGATTTGTAAAATTATTTTGGAAGCGTTGGAAAGTGTTACATAATCTATGTTTGTGCATGATTTTTAGTTCTTGTTTTCTATTTTGTTCAAAAATTTAATAAATTTTCCTTAAAATATACCTTATGATTGTTTTTCTCTTACAGAATGTTCAAGCAAGTCACCTCCAGCAACTGTAATATTTCTCATTTTGCTCATATTTGAAGCATTACTTTTTGCTATATTTACCTGTGTTATGTTCGGTACTCAAGTTCAAGCTATATGGAATGATGAAACTGTACGTTTTGCATCGATTTTTGTCTTTTTTATTTTTTAGAGATTCTGATGCTTTTTGAATTGTAATTCTGCTAGGCTACCCACTTACACTTTTAATATTCATTTATACATTGATATTTAATCTAAAGAACTTAGTTGAATGATTTTGCAGGAACAGAGTTTATTTTTAAAAGAATTTTATAAATATATTAAAGCAATATTTTAAAAACATTAAAACATACAAAATCAAAATACATGATTTTAATTTACTAAAAAGGTGCTAATAGTACTTACATATAGGTTTTAAAAGCTTAAAACCATCAGGTATTCAATTTTGACGTTGTGTTTGTATCTATCAACAATGGTTTTAAGCTTTAAACTAGTGATGGGAGTATTCGAATACAAAATGTCTGTGTTCTCGATTCAGCCAAGTACTCAAGTGGTTTTGATTTCAAACAGGAGTATTCGAATACAAGTCACCTGGCATCTGTGTCAGCGACGAAAACAGCGGTTTTCGACTGTATTCAGTTCTCATAACTTGATTTTTCTATGGTTTCATCAGATGCGCCAGTGAATGCTAGTATTCAAATACTACTAGACCACTCGGCGCTGTTTGAGGTTTGAGACTTTTCTCCGTAACCTTTGTGGTTAGCAGGATGATCGGTGCTATTTCAGCTTAGAAATTTTGTTTTCTTTTTTTCAAGCGTGCCATCAGTTCAACTAATATACATATATATTTTTAGTTAAATCGATCATATGAATTTAAATTTAAGAAAACGATTATACTGAATAAAATTCTGTGAATTTGTATTTAAGAATCATAAATATCAATTTTTTTATTAAATTTTTTAAAATATCAAAATAATTACTTATAGTGGAAAATAAAATTGTACGTTAGTCAAAGAGAAAAATTTTCTTGATTTCGCTAATTGCAGACAAATTGCTTACTTTTACGGGCGTTTGCAGGGGAGGGTCGGTTCTTCACCTTCTAAATCTTGGAAAATAATAAGATATAATTTGCAATACTAAGAGACATGGACGTCGGCAGAATTATATCTTGAGAGGGGCAAGATTTTGGAACACGTGTAGCAATGGTCCATAGTCTAGTCTGCTTTTGAAATTGCAGAATAAAACAATCTAAACACAATCTTAACATGATAATCTAAACATAAAATAATCTAAACTAAGATTTTTTTTTTTTTTTTTTTTTAACTTTTGTGCAAAACAATTTTTAAACATAACAACATAAAAAGCAAATTTATCAGTTAAGAAATATTACATATAAATAAGTTTTTTTTTACCAACATATGTTTTTAATCCTCTGACTGCTTATCCCGCGATTTCAACGGGCAAGATATTTGTAGAAAAATTTATATAATTTACAATTTTTGAAGCAATTTTGTATTAAAAATTTCACAGCCAAAGGTTGAAAATGAAAATGATAAATTTACTACATATTTCATATACAGGATGATGTGAAATATGTAATAGTATAGGAGATAAAGGTCGATTAGATATTGGTCGAAAGGATTTTGATACCCTTACCTAGCATTTCAGTTTCTACATTTACAGCTTTATGTTTTTCCTTCTTTTTAAAGCACAGCAAATTAGTGTGTTTTCAGATACTGTTGGATTTGAATGAGGGTTGGCGAGTATAACTTGTAGGGAGCAGAGCTTCCTAGTAATAAAAAATCCAAAAATCTGTATTAACTTGCAATGAACTGAGAGGGCCATAGACTGCATAGTGAGTACCACTGTTTTTTAAGCATTTGAATAATCTTTTTTTTCATAAAATAACTTTCAAATTCAAAGGCTGGTGTAGCAAAATTTTGAAATATGTTGATTTTTTTGCAGCATACAACACAATAAATATGCAAACTATTCAAATACAAATCCTCATACTAATGCTTTTTACAGCTATATTTTATAAATCCTTAAACAGATTTTTTTTATTAAAAGAAAAAAAAAAAAGACCACAAAAACCACTGCAATGTGCTTAGAGAGTTAAAACATAAAAAATATATAGTTCATGTTCGTAGTAAATTGTATGTTTTATTGTAGATGTATTACTTTATTTCTGTTGAATGATTTATGAATTGCATAAGAAAATTAGAAAGTTGACATTTAAATTTAATCTTTATTTTGTTTCATTTAGGGCATAGAACAATTAAAAAAAGAATCTGTGAGATGGCAAAAAAGATCTCCATGGCGCAGTCTTCGTTCTGTGTTTGGACGTTTCTCATTGATTTGGTTTTCCCCATTCTCTGGACCCTCAATTAATATAAACAGATTAGATGGTTATCTCCATGCTGTGTAGTGTTCCTCATCACAAATTGTGCTTTGATTAAGTGTGTGGAACGAGTTCCTAAAAGTGGGGGGCAGGGATTGAAACACATAGCAAAGTTGTTTAAAATACATCATCTTAATATAGTCTGCTCTTGATTTATGTGAAGTATTATTCTGATCGAAGATTATACAGATGAATGTAAAAATTTTATCGAATACTTTTACACTTTTATAAGGTCTCATTAAAAGTATATATATATATTACTATAATTTACATTAATCTATATTGATTGAAATTTTAGATTTATAGTTTTATTTATAAGCATTTTCTTGCATTTATGCAAGTTTTTATAGACCAGGAGTTTTATCCTTTTAACTCAAGTTTTCCTTTTGCTTCAAAGTATTTATGTGCTGTTAAACTTCTGTGAATTGAATGTCTATAATTCAAATTTTTAGTACGTGGAAGCAATTCTGCATTCTTTTTAGAAAAATACACATTTTAATCATTTTAGAAAGCTCAAATTTTCCATAATATGGAACAATTTTTTTGAGCTATCTAAATCTTGCATTTATTGAATTTATTTTTTAAATGAATGCAGTAATTTGATCCTCTCTTTTTTTAAATGTATTTTGTATTTTTAATATTATTAAATTTTAATTATTTGTATTATTTGTATAATATTAAAAGAATTTCAAGAATTTTTTTCAACAATTTAGCAATTAATAATTTTTTTATGGTCAAAATACTTATACATTAGAATGATTTACAAAATATTTGATATTATCTATATTTGATATGAATTTAAGTAATTTAATGTTAACTTTTATCGCTTTTAACCCTCTGACTGCCCAGCAGAAGGGCAAAATTGTCATGTTGTTTTCTCTGTAATTTTTTAAAACTGCTAAAAAAAAGATGATTTTTCTAACATAATATAAAAAACTTAATTACTTATATGAATAAAATCCCTGTGAGTATTAATCATTAGTGAATCAACTGCATTATATCTTAAATTATATTAATATAAGTAATGCTTCTACTGCAGTGAAATCTATAGCTTAGTGAATGGATATATCAGTAGTTCATGGCACTGAGAAGGTCAAGCCTTTAAATTTTTTTTTTATACTCATAAAAAAATTCTATGAAATTAGTGCTGTAATCCAAACTTGAATTTTAAATTTTTGGATGAAAATGCTTTTAAATATGAATTGACATTTTTCCAACTGAGTGCTTTTAAATATTTTAAATCTGTAATCTTTTTTAATGCTACTTATGAATTTGTTTTCATATTTATATTTTATCACGCAAAATCAGTTGATTGTGTGTTACTTGCCTTTTTATTGTTTGCTTACAATTATTTCAAACACTGTTCTTTAATTTAATTTTAATTATATTTTTGTGAAAAGAAATTTATTTAAATAAGTTTCATTGTCTATTTACATTATATATTTCAATCTCTTAGTTAAAAACTTTATTAAAGCACTGGGTGACCAGTCTGTAAATGATATAGTTTATTAAAATTGATTATAATTTGAAATATATGATAGCAGTAATAATAATAATAAAATTATATGATTATTTGAGTAAATTACATTTAATTATAAAATTTTTGGCAAAGTGCCCTATCTCTACACTATAAAAACTGTATATTTAAAAGTAAATTATTTGAATTTCAAAGGATGAACAGTATTGTTTGATAAAATCAATGCTTATTGGTAAAAATAAAAGTATTTACAAAAATATAAAAATTTTGTACTACTATATGGAAGTTAAAATGGTGAAAAGAAATCTTATTTCAGCTATTCCCTTTTAAAAAATTAGTATGATTCTTTCTGAATGTTGCTGATTGAAATGAAGAAGTTTGTACAAAATCAAAAGCAAAAATATGACCTTAGAAAAAAGTTCAAAATAGCCAAAAATTCATCTTATGCTAAAGATTGAAAAAACCGCATAGTGTATTTTTTAATCTATTTGACAAATTTATGATCACAATTCTGAATTGTTACAACATCTGTGTATTCAAAATTAATGATTTGTATGAAATGTGATGAGAAAAATCCACTTCTAATAATCAATTTTTTAACAATCTGAATTTAATTTCAAAATATTACTTTGAGGCATTCTCAGATCTTACCTGAAGTATCTTTGTATAATAATCTTTTTGTCATAACTGTGGGCATTCCTATCACAGTGCTAAATTGCTTACAGGTAGACATACATTTAAATAATCTTGCATATTTTATTTTATATTAGATTTTTATAAAAATATAGAATGACTGTCAATATATATTTCTGTCTTATATTTCTATTTTAACAATAAACAAATAATTGTATTATATGTTTTGTAGAAAGTGATATACATATGCTATACATGCAGATGAAATGTATGCAAAGTATGCAAACATACATAAAGATATAACTTTTTGTATATTTTATGAAAATGTGAATATTTTCCATTGTAGAGTTTTATTTAAAAAAGAATTTTTTTCCCCTGTATTCTAAATCTAGAGTTTGTTGATGTCTATTTATGCAATTCTGATATATATTTTGTAATACTGTAAGCAAAGTTAATGTTAAATTTACTAAAAATGAAAGTTTATTTTTATTTTGTTGGCAAAAAGGTTTCTTTTTAACTATTCAAATAAAGCACAATTTGAAAAGACAAAGTTCTTCTGACTTTATTATCTCAAAATTTTTATAGATTATTACCTAAAGTTTTAAAAATTGAACGTGAATCAAGAGCCGACTTTTGTGTTATGAATTTAAACATTTGAACAATGAGGTTTGAGCAAAAACAAAGTGTTTACACCTGAAAATATTTTATATATGCTGTTTATTAACCGTCCTGAAAGCTTTTAAGCTATGAATATACTAGTGAGTTGAAATACTAGTAACTAGTTTATGTGTTGTTAATGTATTCTGTTTAGTATTGTAGAAAAATGTTAGAGCTTCAAGGTAACATGTTGTAATACTATAAAATTCACCAAATAATGCTATGTTGCTCAATGATTTAATTTATTTATTGCTATTGTATATACATGTTTTTGCTGTCTTTTTAATTACAAATCATGACAAAAAGTATTTTCTATAGATAAATATGTCAAATACTATCATAATGTTTGGAATCAACGATATTTTGAATCATGGGAATTTCCAATGCAGTTGCATTTTAGAACTGATCTGCAAACATAAATGATGATCATATTTATACAGATATATATCTTACTAGGTAAATATCTGTCAGATTTTTTTCTTAAAGTATATATAAAAATAAAATTTTGCCTTTTTTTAAAAGTTTTATGTTTTCATAAAACCCAATTAAAAATGGTTGAATTTGCAATATATTTTATTTAATATTAGTAAATTATTTATTAAAACATCATATTCATTTTAAACATACATTTCATATCATTCCTTTAGTTACTTCAAGTTTCTCCCCCCCACCCCACTCCACCCCAAAAAAAAGTTATTGAATACTTAAGACATAAAATTTCCAAACCTCCTTATTTTTTTATTATTGAATAAATGACAAAAAAAAAAAAAAAAAAAAAAAAAGATTGAAAAATATGTGATTAAAAACAGTAACTGCTTAGATAAATTTATATTGATATTACTTTTTTCATTACTTTAGTTTGTTAGATTTTTTGTTTAAAATTAGTGGTAATGGAGTCTGAAAGTGTAGCTTAAGGGTCCTCTCCCCTCATGCGAAAAGATCTACTTGCTAATGTTAATCCTATGGGGCATTATTTTTCTAATTTCTCGTTTGCATTTCAATATTTTTAAACTATTTTTTTTGCATTGGATAGCTGAGATCAATCTCTATTTCCACCGTTGATTACTTTTTTGATTTTCTTTGCAGATTTTTTTTTACAAAGATACTTTCACTTTCGGAACCCAATCATTTAAAAATACTGAAATGCAAACAAGATATTAGAAAAATAATGTCCCATAAGATTAACATTAGCGAGTGGGTCTTTTTGCATAAGGGGAGAGGATCCTTAATAAAATGAGTTTGAACTCTGTCATAATATTTAGTTACTGGAAAGTACACTATTCTCTCTTTTAATATTATAAATTTCATTTTGAGCTTTTTGGCTTGAAATTTCTGTTATTCACATTTCTATATTTTATTCAAATCTATGGTTTTGTTATTAGGTGTTTGTGTTGTATATTATTGTTATCTTCTTTTATATTAAAAATGCAAATGACTCTCTTATACTTAGCTCATTTTTTGTTACATAATTTTTTTCAATCAGTATTTTTGTTCAGTGCATGTAATATTTTACATTAAAGATGTATAGATAGATTTGTATGCATGTATGCATGATTTGATAAGTATGATTAATATTAATAATTTTGTATGCTTCTCTTTTTTTTCTATATATATTGGTACTTCTTTTTTATAACCACCTTGGTACGATCAAGGAATTTAGTTTATTGAGAGAAGAAAAGTTTTCACACTTTCTGGTCACTTTCTTTTTCACTCTTTTTTTCTTTTTCCCATTTAATCTTTCATACACACAAACAATTTGTTCAATATTTACACCATTTAATAGATACATTCAAATTAGCACTGTAGTACCGTGTACTAAAGATGAGTTCAAGCTCGTTTATTTTTATTTTTATTATTTTTTTTCCAGGCCCCGAGCTTAACAATTTGAAATCCAAGCCTGAAATATTTTGTGTTATGAAAACTTGAGTCTGTCTGAGCCCTAAATTGAAAGTACTTAGCAGAAAAATGATAATAACATTTTAGAATTGTTTCAAGATTAATTTTTTTCATTTAAAAAGCTCTCATATAGAAATAAGTATTAATCCTGACTCTACTCCCTTAGGACAAAATTTCATCATTTTCATGTTCCTGAAAATCTGATTAAAATATCAAATTAGTTACTTATACCCAACAAATGGCAGAAATCTACAAAAGTCACAATTCTTATTCTTTCAAAGTATCATTGAACAGCTACGGCAGAGAGACACAACTTTTGTTTTCCAGTAATTCTGGAACACTGACTGTGCAAAGGCTTCAGAGTCGTTATAGAATATCTCTCCTTATATCCCACCAATAACAATTCAGTTCCCTTTCAAACTGATTTTTAAAGGATTGTAAAACACTTTTACGAAAGTTAGCTACATTCTTGTTTCTCAAATAGTAGTTTTCTTTTTCATTTTTTTCAATTTGTGAATAAATAAAATTTTCACCCGAACCCAAAGATTGGTCTTAAATTCATTCCCGAGTCCATTTTAAGGTGTGTCGCATCGAAATAAAACCATTGTGATTGTGTGCTATAACTGGAGATGAAACAAACCAATAAGAAGGAAACAAATATATTAAGAAAGTCTATATACAAATACATATTTACAAGGAGTAACTCACTCCCTGCCCCACTGGGGCAGAAAAAAAAATGAATGTTTAAAAAAAAGAAAAAGGAAGGGGAAAAGTGTCCCGCCAAAATAAAGCCCCTACTGTTAATAGCCAATATATCCGCCATGTTTATATATGACTTGGAATATACGATGTGGCATACTATTTACCAATCCTTAGAAGGCAGTGGCATCAATATTATCCCAGGCTTCAATGATGGCGGCCTTCAATTCTGCCACAGACTAAAACTGTCTGTTATTGGCATATACAGCCCTACTGAGTATACCCCACACATTTTCTTGGGGATTGTAATCAGGGGAAAGAGCAGGCCATTCCATGACATGCACCCCATTATCCAAAAACCATTTCCAGGAGGATTTTGCAATGGGAATGGGGGCATTGTCCTGCTGGAAAATCCAACTTAGGCCAACATTTCTCTATGCAAATGCAGTAAATGGATTTCTAGCATTTCTTGGTAATCAGTAGCCTTCATGCGGCCTGAAAGAAAAGCCGGGTTAAGTTTACCACAATACCCGAAGTCTCCCAACATCATTAATGAGCCTCCATCTTGCTGTGTTTGAGAGAAAATTTCCCTTTCTTTCCTCATGTCATGCCAATAGAAAGCAAGGCCATGTGGGCCATCCAAATTAAATTTTTTCCCATCTGAGAATATAACACGATGCCACTCCAGGTTTGATCATATTTGACCTTTTTCCAGGGGTAACTTTTAGAGATGAATTCGGGCTTTCTTTTCGCAGACTGGGCCCGCCCTAGCCAGACAATTTTGAATCCAAGCACAAAACATTTTGTGTCATCAGAGCCCGAGCCCAATACCAAAAGTATGCAATAGAATAAAAAAAATTAAATTGTTTTAAAAATATCTCATTTTTAAACATATTTGTATGAAAATAACTGTTATCTCAAGAATATAATAAACTTTTTGCAATTGACATTCAATCTTATCAAAAGGGTATCAAATAAAAATAAAAAATATACTTCCTTAAAAGGATTCTCATATTTTTCTCCCCCAACTACAAAATCTGATGGACACAAAGTACGTTTTATGAATAAATGCATGATATTTGCAGAAATTACTATATGCCAAAGAATCGAACAACGTTTTTCTATTTCCTACAAAAAGTGTGTGTACATCTTAAATTATAATAGAATCCTTCCTCAAAACAATCTTTTGTGATTCTTGTATCACTGAAATCAGGTTAAATTAAAAACTCCATAATTGACATCATTATCTTTGAATGATCCAATGCTTTTATAGGAAAAGAAGAAACACTGCTTGATTGCTTTCTATCAGTATAACAATACATGCTAATTTTATCTTCTTACAAATGAAAGTGACTTCAAGAATATGCAGAACAAAGCCACAGCATGAGCCGAGTTCATGATGAAAAATAGATGTAAGAATCACTAATGTTATTTTCTTATGAAGAGCGATTATGACTCACAGACAATAGAAGACTTAAAAATTTGCAAATCTTAAACTAATGCTGGTGGACTAAAAACAAAAGAAAATATTCATTTCACATTAGATCTCTAAAAATAAAATAACATGAATAAACGTTCCAATTAAAACATTTCCTACTGTCACAAACGAAAATTGAACAGCAAATTATTCACGCTCTTCCGACTGGCATCAAGGGATCGTCGCTATCAATGCCAGACATAAATCTGTGAATATGACTAATTTTCTTTTAATATAGCATTCTAATGCTAGAAAAAAACAAAACAAGATTTCTGTTTCCGATTTATTATGATCAAAATAGCATTGAAGAACTTGAACTGCAATAAGTAATTTTTAAGGGGGAAAAAAAAATTTTTTTTTTTTCAAAATTTTATTTTTTAACCGGGTATTTTAATCCTTAGTTTTCCCCCCCAAGCAGTCGCCTGACCTCTACCCCACCTATTAACGCCCACAATGTCTTTTTCCATCAATGACATATTGACAATAGTAAGCATACTGGATATTTTAGATGTATATATATATAGGTCATTTAGCAGAGTCAAATTTCATGAACTGAACAAATGTAATGCGGATTAGAAATTTTTTTATATATCGCTGTTTCATTTTTTGTGATTGTTTATAATATTTGACAAAAAATTACATCTCTTATGCTGCAAATTACACCTAGGTGACTATAAAAAAGAAGTACTTATATTTTCAAATAAATGGATTTCATAGATATAATATCATAGAAACTAATATTGTGTAATAATAATAGTTTAGCCTAATTGGAATTTGATTCATTCCAAATTATCTTTGAAGAATTATAAATTGTTATAAATTGCATTTGTTATAATTCATTGTAAGATTTCAAATGTAGAGAGCATTAATTATAAATTTTCTTTTAAGCTGTACAAGACAAACTTAAAAAATTTACTTAAACTACTAAACTTTATTGGATGAACAGTGACATAAATATTTTATATAGAAAGTTGTAAAATTTTCAGTGTTATTTTCAGTTATAATATATAGATGTAAATAAATTAAGTATTGTATTTGAAGTAATGTTTTCTCTGCAAAAATTGATTGAAAACATTGGCATAGTTTTAAATTTTAGAATATGTAAAATTATTTTTTGTAATTAGATATATTTTAAAGTATGGAAAACTGTAATGAATTGTGTCATAACCTATTTCTGAAAATGCTTAAATAGAAAAATAAAATGTTAAGACTTACCTGTATTGCATTCATCTAAGATCTGTAAAGAATCTTAAATCATTCATAAAGTATCATATATTTGATGTACTTTAGTGTTTGATTCTTAGTATAGTAAAAAAAAAAAAAAAAAAAAAAAACTTGCTTTTTAATATTTTTAAGCCTTATATTCATAAAACCTATATATATATATATATATATATATATATATATATATATATATATATATGTCAACATTACCATTTAGATACATGAATTTTTTTAAACTATTTATATTTCTACAGCATGATGAACTAAATTAAAATTATCAATCATTAAACACTTTTTTTGTGTAATATTATATTGTTTAATTTTATAAATATGCACTAAACAGCTATAACTGTTTCCAGAGCAAACATTTTTTAATACCAAAGATACCACGTTTGAAAATATAATAGATATGAGCTTATACAATAGTGTATTCCAATGTCAAAGTTATCTCAAAGTTGAGAATTTATAAAATTTATTCTGGTGAAAGATCATAATCTAAAATATGAAAAAAAAAATCATGAAATTCACATGCTTGTGTTGTGCAATTGTTACTTTTTAATTTTCAAATATTAATGAACATGACTTGTATGACTATTCTTTACTTTTATCATCCTGGTGATTTAGAATTGTATGTTTTGGTTCCTGTATTATATATTTTTTTAGTAAATGTGACTCATGAAATAAATTTTGTGACAAAATCATTAGTCTTAGTTTTCTGTTTTCCTTCTTCATATGATGTATTTGCTTAGTGTGGCTTTTCATAATATATTTTAAATCTGTCTACCCCACACCTCCCTCCCTCCTTCCCTCACTAAGGCTGAAAAGAAAAAGTCCAGTAGCTACTGACCAATATATAAGATTTTTTTTTTAGTAGTCAGTTTATGGCCAGTAGTTCCTTTTTACTTTGTAAGCCGTTTGGATATTGGCAAAATGTACATAATTAACATTTGAAAACTGAGAAAGCAATGTATAGAAATTTCTTAAAATTGAGGATTCTCACATTGTTTGGGTTTTTGCAGTCAGCATTTTTAATTTTCATTCATCGTCAGAGTTATCTGTTATTTCTCCAGTGTCATTTGCATTATCGCTCCCGTATGCTTTCAGTGATCATGAGTCTAATCGATCATGTCACAGATGACATAATGCATTTTTTCCATATCGATTTTTGCTACACGCTAACCATTATTTTTGTTTTTAGTGTATGATTTTAAAGCTTTTCTGCATTTTTTTTTGAGACCCCATTTTATAAAATTTGATTTTTTATCATACCTTTCAGAGGCAGACGTTTGAACCATAGACTGAAGAAGTGATGTTGTGCTTAGCTAAAAAAATTGCTGTTATTAAATTTTAATATATAAGTTCACTTGCAAAAAAGTTATAAGTACAGTAAAACTTCCATTTAACAAAGTCTCATCGTTACACTTAAAAGCTTCATTATGAAGAAAATTTGTTGAATAGAAATCAACTTAAAGCCATGAAATTTTTCCTTCAGATATGAAAAACAGGTATTGGATTCAGAAGCATTTGATTCAGTTTCAATTATGTAGCCATCTTTTACAAAACAGTTATGTACGGTCGATGAAATCACGTCACATTCCTAAGCTTTGGCTCAAGCTGTTATCAGTGCTGATACACAGGTTCTCAAACTAATGTTTTCACTACATTGTCTTTTTGGTACTTCAAGATTTTTTATTATTTTTTAGACTAATGGCTGAAGTTTAGAAGTTGTATTGGCAGGAACAAAAATAACTTTGATGTTCTTTGATTTGAATTTTGAAGCACATTCTTGTGGATGTACAAAGCATTTATCAATTAGCAATTGATGGCCAGAATGGTAACTATCTGACTCTAATTGATATTTTTTGCTTCGATGTATATATATATGACGCCATTGCGTCACTGCATCTTCTACATCATTGAATGTAAAAAGGGGATTTTGACTTTCCCCAACTGTCAGAGCTGGAGTCTCGATGTGGGAGAGTAATGATAACAGGTGTTTTTCTTAGTCTGAAAAAAAATTGTATTTAGCACCAAGTAGAATGGAAATTATTTAAATGTGTTCATTTTCATACAATTCAATGAAATAAATTCGCATTTCCATTACAACAGCAACCTCTTAGTTTGGATTCTGTACACGTACCCAAGTGGAATAAACTTCGTTATATAGAATATATTTTTCGTAATATGGAGATTAATTTACATGCTAATGGTGTTCAAAGTCAAAGTTCTGCAGAAAATTTCATTAAGTAGAAAACTTCGTTAACTAGGGACTTCGTTAAAGGGAAGTTCCACTGTATTTCTTTATAGGGGGCCGTCTTCAATTCATTAAGTTTTTCTACAATATTTTAAAGACCCAAGAAGAAAGCTGCTATTATCATGATCAAATAAAGATTTTTTTAATTAAATTTTTTTATTAAACCATTTTTTTCACATAATTTACATTTTCCAAGGCGATGGTAAGAATTAACCTTTCTACAAAATTTCTGTGTCTGACCTCAAAGAATGTAGAGTTATTGCAAATATCGAAATTCATAACTGCTAAAATTTCTATGTAATCAACTCTTCTACTCTAACATCACAAACTGAGAAAGCAATGTATAGAAATTTCTTAAAATTGTAGTAAAGGAAAATTATTAACTAGGACTTCACTCAAAGGGATTAGTCTGAGTGATATTGCTGAGAACATAGGGTTAACAATTACAATATAAAGAAAAAGAGCAAATTAAATGATATAATTACAAAATATCATATATAAATTCATATACACTGTTAAAAAAATAGAAAACAAGTACCGTTCATCAGATGTGTTGTCATAATTTTTTTTAACATGTGGCAAAGAATCTCATTTTCTTAAGCACGTATTGTGGAAAACTTGAAAAAAAAAAAAACGCCGGATCTTTTAAAACGCCAAGTTTTTTAAAGTTACGTAATTGGATTTGCAGCCAATAGATTATTCTATCACGTGTGGCTTAACGCACATTTAATTTCATTGTTGCACCTTTTTTTGTGTGTGAATTTAAAATTTTTCTTCCTTGATTATATATCTATTATTTGTATAACTGTTTATAGAAACTGTTACACTTCAAACCACATTGCTAGCATGCTTTGCTACAAACCAGATTGCAAAACTGTAGTCTAAATTACTATTAAAGTATACAAAAAATCTTTCGATGACTTCTGTAAAATAACTTTTACATTAAATCTCCATATCGGCAAAATTGAAAAGTTATATATATTTCAAAGTTAAGCTTACCAGATACTTCTTGATTATTCTTTAGGAGGCTCTGCCCCCTGCGCCTTTACTGCGCCAATCCACAGAGTTTTCTTTTGCCTGTCTGTCTGTCTCTCCACAATCTGTCTGTTTCCCTATTCGTTCTTCTGCCCGTCTCTCTAACCGATTGTCTATCTCTCTACACGTCTCGCTACCTGTCTCTATATTTCTCTACCGGTCTCGCCAATCTATTTCTCTAACTGTCTGTCTATCCGTCTAACTACTTGTATGTCTAGCTGCGTCTCTATCCACTTCGCTATCCATTTGTCTATCTGTCTCACAACTTGTCTATCTGTCTCTCTACCCGTTTGGCTATACCTCTCTACCCATCTTCTTACCCATCTACTGTCTCTCTACTATCTCTCTACTGTATACCCGTCTGTTTTTGTACCCGACTTGCTACCAATCTCATTACCCGTCAGTCAACTCGTCTCTGTACTCATCTCTCTACGTGTCTCTTTATCTACCACGCTACGCGTCTCGTAACCTTTCTCGCTATACATTCCTGTCTACCAGTGTCGCTACCCGTCTCGTGACCCATCTCGCTACCCCTCTGTCAACCCTCTTTTTACCTTTCTCTCTAGCCGTCTGTCTATTCGTTTCACTACCCGTCAGCCTACCTATGTCACTACTTGTCTCTCTACCCGTCTGTCTACCCATTTGTTTACTCGTCTTTCTACCTCTCGCCACCTCTTCCCAATATTTAAACAATTCATTTAATATACAGAAGCCGTTTATCAGTTATTAAATGCAAACAGAAGTAATTTATCTAATAAGTGTAATCAGATGCAATTTTTTTTTTAAATACATACATAACCTGAATAATAATTCATCAGTTTTGTGTTCATAGTTGTTTATATCAATTGACAGTAAATCTCAACTTCTTAAACCTCAATTGTCTCAAGCTTTTTAAAAAAACCACAAGGTCTGTATAACTGCAAAGTACCCTGAGGGCTATATTAGCAACATGTTATTAAGTTAAGTGAAAGTTTCGTTATCGCGTTTGCAGCCAATTGCTTATGTCAGAAAGCGTGGCTTAACGCCATTTTAAATTCATTACTGTAACTTTCTTTTCTTTTCTTTTTTTTTTGGAGGGGAGGGGGGTAGGGGGGAGGGATTCAAATATATACATTTAAATTAAAACTTTTATCTCCATGCCATTAGTGTTGTTTGTATTATTAACTAATACCTTGTAGACCGAGCTTCATTTGAAACAAATGTAAAAGACTTCTACAGTTTTTTTTAGGAGAAACTTTCGTAATTGGGCCCAAAGCCAATCGGAGCATTTAATATCATTATTGTAACTCTTATAGAGTTAAAACAATATTGTTGCTAGCTTTACTCTTGTTTGAGACCAGCCTTGCCTGTGTATCTGAATGGGGAAAAGTTTCGTATCCTATGTGGGTTGGCGAAAAAAAAATTAAATGCTGCCAAAAGGTAGTTTTAGCATCTTACAAAATTTTTCAAGAGAGCGGTAAAGCATGTTTTTCAAATACTATTTACAAACATACGTTTATTAAAGCATGTTTTTGCACCATCTTAAAAATTTAAGCACGATGCTAAAATAATATTTTATCGCTATATTCGATATTTTAATAAGTAATGAAAATACATAAACAAACTTATTTAACAAACCTAAAAGGCATTTTTGTGATAAATAATTGTTATTGTCAGGGGGGGGGGGGGGGTAAATTGTAAACAATTAATAAACGGCTAGTAAATAATAAATAGCATTTAAAATCTAAAAATGGAGAAGTGATCCGTATAAAAATGCAAAACATAACATTATACGCTTGATATATGTAAATCTCTTTTTATTTTTTAATATTTCCGAAGGCACAGATAAAAAGGTAAAAATCTCTTTTCCAAATGCCAGATAGAAAATATACAAAATAGAATGCCAAATATACAAAATAGAATGCCAAATATACAAAATAGAATGCAAAATAGAAAAATATCTGCAAAAAAATATATTTACATAATACTACATCTGCAAAAAAATAAGATTTAGAAAAAGTAAGCCAAATCCTGCAGATGCCAACAATCACATCGAAAACCTTATCACCAAAAAAGAACTCGCCAAATCTTATGGCATAGGAGATGGATTTTTCCCTCTGAATTAGTTTTTTTTCTTGTACGATGGGTGATTATAATATAATTGTTTCATTTCACATACTACATACCGTTTGATATATAGGTACTTTTATGTTATCCTGGTGCAGTTGATAAATCGCCAAATATTGTTCCTATAACATTTTCATATTTAATTCATTTATTTAAATATAAACCTTTCACTCATTTAATTAAAAATACATGCCTTTCATTAATCCCATTTAAAATTTTAAAAAGAGAAAAAAAAGAAATATTGCCATAAATCAAAACCTTTTATTTAAACACCAAAGATTTTTTTTTTTTTTTTTATTTACACACGCGAAATAAAAAAAGCTGCTATTGCTGAGATTTGTGCCAAATCTCTAATTCCAAGTCTACCAAGTTATTGCGGGGTTTTTCTTTCAAACAGGAAAAAATCCAGATTAATTTTCGATTTCTACTAAATTGAAATATATTTTATTGTGCTGAATATTAGTGCGTGCATATTTTTTTGCTCCATGTACTCCATGAACTTTTCAATTCCGATTGTCTACGAAAATCTCCAGCCGGTGAAAATGACGTACGCACAAAATTTCGTGACATATGTACTTTAATTGTGCTTTTTTATCTATTTTTTTAATATAATTTCCAAACAGTTTGACATTTATTCTTGGTAATAAATAGACGTCGTTGTCACCTTTATAGGTACCTGCTGTAAAAATTTGAACGAAATCCGTTAAATATTTTTTGAGTTATGCTTGACGAAAAGTTTTAATATCCATCGTAGCTATATATGGGGCAAAGTAATACTGCGCTGTGTATGAGTCTTCGTTGCACTCAGACAATAACTTTGCAAACTGGTCTGCAAAACAGCTGATTTTTATTAGCCAACTTTGTTCTTAAGGAAATATTATAACAGTTAATGATTTAACTGTGTACAAACTTTTGAGTTTTATTTTGATGCATTCAGTTTCATTCATTCCTTCCTTCATTCTTTTCTTTGTTTATTACATTACATTTATTTGATAATAGAAGAACAGAGGTACAGAATAGATTAATAGAGAGTTAATTCTTTCCATTTCGAAGGGGGGGGGGGATTAAAAATTTGCTGCAAAAAGCAAAAAAACGCTAAAAAATTTGCAAACAATTCAAAACTTGTAGAGGACAAAATATGCTACTATTGGTCTAAAAGATTAAAAAAGAATTCATTTTTCAAGTGTTAAAAAATTGCCACTAACTGCGAAAAATTGCAAAAAAAATTTTATGCAATTTAAATCGCCAAACCCAGATTCCTTTTACGAATGTTTGAAAAACACCGTCGCAAAATGCAAAAAACACTATTTTATTTATTTATTTATTTATTTATTTATTTATTTATTTTAGATTGCAGAGGACAAAATTTACAATATTGGGCTAAAAGGTTGAAACCCGATTCCTGTAACAAATGTTAAAAACCTGCTGCAAAACGCGAAAAAACGTTAAAATCCAATGAAAAATTAAAATCATTGTACGAATTCTGAATAAACTTTATTGAAAAGAGAAAACATTTGGCTAAAAGATTGAAACCGGATTATTTTTACGAATGTAAAAATATCTCCACAAAACGAGAAAAAAAAAATCCCATAAAAAAAATTCATGAAAAATTCAAAAATCGCAGAAGACAAACTTTACTATATTGTGTTCAAAGACTGAAACCATATTTCCTTTATGAATTTTCGAAAAATCGCCGCAAAACACGTAAAAATTGAAAACAATGATCGCGAAAAACTTAAAAATCGCAGAGAACAAATCTATATATATAAATGAAAGTCCTGACTGGAGAGAACATCAACGCGTACACTGTAAAAAATTTTCGGAACGTTTCAGGAGATTATCCTGAAACATTTCGCATATTTTACCGGAATTTCGAATTTCTTTATGTCCCACGTCAATTACGGCAATAATTCGTGTCATATATTTGAGAGGTTTCAACTTTTCCGTAAACTACATTCTGCGCATGCGTGCTTCATTTTTTATGTTCCATTAGCCATTTTGATTACTAAAGAAGAATAAAAAACAGCTGCCTAGGTACTTGGACACAAATGCAATCTGAACAAATGTCATGCTTTGTTTGGATATCAACCGATAAAGTAAGTAGCTAATTTAAAACTTTTTATGCTTTATTATTTGAATTTTATTTTATCTGTAATACAAAACTTTAAAATTTAATTGCTTAAATAAGACACTGAATGAAAAAAGTATATTAATTATTTTTTATAATGTCTAATTATGAAATAATTATTCTTTGTAATAAAAACTGAATGTATCAGCCAATTGAGAAAATGCTTTTTATTAAAATGTATAGATAAGTAAAATTTTTCAATTTTCTTTTCAAATAAGCTTCCTACTATTTAATACGAATAATGCACTAATAAGTTTTAAACATTATGAAATTTATTTTTTAAGATAAACATCATAATTTATTTTAAAAATTATATAGAATTGCATTTAGCTTTTTAACACTTTCCAAACCAGTTGAAAAGTGTTTATGACTTCGGTTTGTCTGCCGTCTGCCTGTGCTCTAACTATCGTAAATATACTCGAATTGACCTGGAATTTTTGTACATGATTGGCACTTATTATAGCATGATCCATGTTGAAAATTAAGTGTGTAGCATTTATAGTTTATGTACAGGGGCAATCAAAAGTATTCAGTTACATTGACGGTCAATGAGAAAAAATCGTTTCAAGTGCATTTTGATGATGTTACGCCATTCGAAACATAATGAAATTGATATACAATTATGTAGCGCACTAAAATATGCTTTTTCTAAAATAGGGTGTACAAAGCATTCGTTATTCATTTACAGGGTCACACAAAATAATTCTGTCACACAAGGTTCTACAGGAAAAAATCGTTTGCCATGTAATTTAATGATGTTTCAATATTTAAAACATAATGAAAAATATATGTATTACTGAGATGCATTATAAATTGCTCCCTGAATAGCATGGTGTGCATTGCGTTTATATTTCATTTACACGAACACATAAAAGAATTCGGTTACAGTCTTTGTTCGATAATTACAGTCTATAAATGCGTTTTCAATTTTGGTTTGGATTTTTAGGTTTGACTAAATGTTTGCCTAGAACGTGGTGTGTATATATTCTGTTGATCATATACAGGGCTATACAAAGGAATTCGCAAGTATTTCTGACTTTGAGAGTAAATTGCTTAAGGGTATCTTTAATTGTGTTACGCATTTTCCTGCTCAACTATATTTAGAATACTAATAGAAGTTTATGGAATATAAATAAATTCATATACAGGGCTGCGCAAAGAACAAGATACGTTGTCGTTTATGGTTGGTAACTGCTGGAAGTGAGTTTTAAGTTGCCTTGTTCGTTTTTTACCTGAATAAAAGTTTAGGTTAATATGTGGTGAGTACAAAATATACATGTCTGTACAAAAGATTTCGAGTGCATTTCCATCGATTGATGAAAATTGCTAAATGGGAATTTTCTAACGGAACTAAATTTTATCATGCTATGTAGTTTATATCCAAGTCTATAGGTCATATACAGGGCTGCACTATATAATTTGACTACTTTTTGACTATGGAAGGTAAATGCTAAAACTGGATTTTTAGATGTGTAAGATGTTTCCTAAACTATTTAATATCTTCTTTCACCTCATTTAACGGTGAAGTTTCGTTACAGTTTTCTAGATGTGATGGAAAGTGTTTCATAATCTATGGCTGACACATGATTTTCCGTTCTTGTTTAACCCTTTAACGGGTGCCGTTTGCATGGTACAAACACCAAAAATTCACAAATTTGCCACAAGTATTTTTGAATAGAAATTTTTGCTTTTATATTTTGGAGATTTTACACGTAAAAATTATTATAGAAAAATACTGGTTGTAAAATATCGTACTTTTGACATATATCGGTGTCCTTCAAAGGATTAATGCATTTGGAATCGTAGAGGAAATGTTAATGCTACAAGTGTTTTTATTTATTTATTTATGTATTTTTTAAATGAGTAATAAAATCAAGTCCATGTTCAACTTTTGAAATTTTCAAAAATTTATATATTTTATTAATCAGTTTTTGTACTTTCTTTAATTTATAAATTAATTAAAATGTTCTTTAAATACACCATTAAGCTTATGTGATTAACCATTGGGGAAAAGGTTGTTTTCGGTCAAGAATGGACCTCTTAACGTCGTCACTTTATTTTTTTTAAGCGTTTTTACGTGTTTTTTACGAAATTCTGTAACTTTAGAAAAATTTTTAACGAAATTCTGTAACTTCAGAAATTTTTTTAACGATATTCTGTAACTTTAGAAGAATTTTTCTTTGAATAGGCAATAGAAATGCCTAAAATCGTTACAAAAATGTTAAAGTTACAAAAAGGATAGTTGCAAGTAGTAGGATAATGAGAGTTCAACGGCCACAGGAGCGCTCAATTGAGGAATGGGGATTCCAGACTGAGGAACGAGGATTCCCCAATGCGTAATGGGGAAAAGGAGGTGCCTTCTCAACCGGTAGTGGAATGTTCAGAATCAACCCTCTTTTTCACACATTAATCATTTCATCTCATTTTATTGGTACATCTGATATTTTATTAAAAAGGTTTGTGTATAAGAGTATGTTTTAAAAAGCATATATGTCTTATAGTTATTATAAGTAGTTCTATGTGTGTGTGTGCGTGCATGTATGTGTGTGTGTGTGTGGGTATGTATGTGTGTGTGTATGTGGGTATGTATGTATGTGTGTGTGTGTGTGTGTGTGCGACAAATAGTTCTATGTGTGTGTATGTATGACTGTCTGTCTGTTTAAAACTATGTTTATATGTAGTTGCGTATGTTTATGCATAAAGTTTATGATAATTTAAAATATATATAACTTAATTTTATGTTAAAAAAAAGATTTAAAAATTGAAACTTAATTTAAAAAAAAAAAAATAAAAAATAAAAAGGTAAATCAAAAAAAATAATAAGAAAAAAATAAATAAAATAAAATTTTTAGAAAAAGATTTAAAAAAAAAATTTATTTGAAACTTAACTTTAAAAAATATATATCAAAGTTTAAAAAATAAAAAAAGTAAAGTTAAAAAAAAAAATAAAACATCTTAAGAAAAAGGTTAAGAAAAAAAAAGAAGTAACAAAAGTTTTAAGAAATTCACAAGTTAACAAAAATGTTATAAATCTTTCACTATTATTACTTTAACGTATTTCATAACTTATAAAAATATTGTACTAACCTTTTGACACACGGTTAACGCTTTAGATTGATTCAAAAAGCATTTTGTAATATTTTTCAGCTAGGTAACCGGTTTTTATAACATGGTAAACCGTTTTGAAAAGTGTAAACGTCATAAGACTATGTGTGTATGTGCAGAGGTAGAACTATATATCTATATCATTCATAAACTAGAAAAAAATTAGAAAAAATATTAAAAACATGTAAAAATATAATGTATAATAATAATAAAAAAAAAACCTTTAGAAAATTACAAAGCAGTAAAAAAAAAAAGTTTAAAACTGTATATGGTAAAAAAAAAAATACATATATGTTTGCATATGTGGGTGATTGTACGTATGGGTAGAATACATTTCAATAAAGTTCACATACGTTAGCATTCTACGAGAAATGTTTGTGTAGAAGTTTTAAAAAGTACACATATTTAAAATTAACATTAAAAAAAAAAATACAGAAACGTTTTATTTACCGTAGAGTATTTACATCACGATTCAACATTTTTCTTGATAATCACAATCTTGATCAATTTCATAATATCCATCTGCTGAGCTAGTTATTCCATCGTCTAGCAAGTAACGCTTATCATCAAAAGGACTTAAGCTAATTTTATTCTGAGCTAATGTATATAAGTTGTAAGATTCCTCATCGATCCATGTCTGCATGTCCATGCTTGTTTTTAGTTGTCTCAGGTATTCTTTAAACCTTCATATCTGTTTCCCTATCAAACCTATCTTTATATCTGTTTCCTATCAAACAATTTGTGTAGACATACCTTGTACATCGATGAAATCGCCTAAACTGTACATACAAAAATTATATTAAACTAATATATTTCTTTAATAGTTTAAAATATATATGTATGATTGCACTAAAAAGTCTCAACCATATCTAACGCATGCTAACAAGTACATCTAAAACCCCACAAAAATATTCATGATTCTTCTTTATGTAGATTCTTTGACATAGAACAGTTTAAAATGAGTACACATACATAAAATTTGCGATTTTTATTGAAACAAAACAATTTTTAGAAAGGATATATTTACATATATCTACAGATCAATTTTGCGTAATTAAAAAAAAATATATGTAAATTCTCAGCTTTTAAGCCTTGATTAGTTTCTCACTGATCATAGGGTAAACTAATAGATATTTCATCTATAAAGTATATATTTGATCATCAAAAGGACTTCGTATAATTTTCTTTTAAGGTAATATTTATAAGTTACGCATATCTAAGACGATTCGTGTTTGCTACTACATACTTGTTTTAGTTGCTGTAGGCATTCTTTAAAAAAAAAAAAAAAAAAAAATCCATATCTGATTTTCTGTTGGACAATCTATGTTTACACCTCTTTTGCTAATTTATTTTATGCTTGTATCAATAGCAAAGAATACATTTTTAATTACAATATAAGAAGTCAGTGTCAGTTTCGTCTCTAAGTTTGTGGTAATTATATAAATCTACACGTTTCTTTATTAATTGAAAATGCATATATGCATGATTGTATTAAAAAATCCTAACCATATCGAACATATACTAAAAGCGCAATTGAAATTTCATAAGTATATACATAAATATTTTATTAAACCAATTTTTACCACCTAATAGTTTTAACATATATAAGTTATTTTTGTTGGCAACCTGCCCTCCTCTTTTATATCGTAAATTGATAATACAAAAATCTCATATACATACACATGCCCATTAAGACATCTTTTACACTTATTTGATATCTAAATGTTTTAATTATGTAAAAGTGATTTTATTTAAAATGTCTACCTATTTCTTTCAAATATTAAATATAATACCTAATAATTTCATCATATTCATATACACAATTCTATTAAATCAAAATTCATCATCAGCTAAAAGTATTGAATTTGTATAAATATTCTGATTAATACCCCCACTCAAATTTAACAAACGCTTAAAATATTCTCATTACTACATATGATTTTCTTTAAAATCACAATACTTAATATTCTATATATTACAGTCTTAATTACATACCTTCAAAATTCAAACAAACAAATATTAAAAAGATGAATAAATAAATCCTTAAACTATTTTTTTAAATAAAATCATTACTATATTTTCTGTTTTGTAGAATTGGTTTATTTCAAACATTCAAATTCAAATTTTAAAAACTCGCTTTTAAATTTCCGTAATTTTATAATAAAAGTAGTTATGTAAATCTTCCCAGTAAAATGTCTAATCTTATAACGGTTAAAGTAAACATACAATTTAAAAGTACCCTGTAAAAGTAGTATAGAAAATAAGTTTAATATATTTTCTTTTTATAAAATTATTAATATAATGCCGGATTAATGTGTATTTTGATAAATACAGTATATTGTTGAAAAAAAAAAATCTTATCTTGAAATTATCTATCGTTTTTTTTTTAATATAGTAATACATATTTATAATTCAGCTAACCTTTTCTTCTAAATCAATATTCATAATTACATTTTTTAAAAAAAGACTTATGTCATCTTAAATCAAGTAAAATAGATATTTTACTATATATATATATTACAGTCGAAAACTTTTTTTAATACCATTTTACCATGAAGAATATAAAAAATATTTATACAATTAAAAATTTTAAAAACTTAGACAGAAATGAAAACCAAATTGGTGTTCAAATATTTTATTAAAACCAGATTGTAGTTTAGGTGTTCTAGACTTTACATTAGATAAAAACATTTCTTCCGTTTCACACTCATCGTATATACATAGGATGTTGGGTACGCATATGTTGTTTCAGTTCATAATTTCGTCCCAACAGTTTATGACAAACACTACAACTAGGTCGAAAATTTTGATGTGACCTTACATGTCGCTGGAAGTTACACTTTTGAAATATCTGACCACAATCATTACACTGAAATGTAGACAACGCTCCACTATCATGAGCTTCCAAATGTCTTTTTAAATTCGATTTTCTCCCAAAGGCTCTTTGACATATATCACATATATACGGCTTTATATTTAAGTGAATCTTAACGTGTTGATGCAAATTAAAATATGTTGAAAAAACTTTGCCACAGGTGGGGCAAACATGCTTCTTTTCCACATTCGTAGGGGTCACAGTCTTTAAAGAAACATCCTCTTCAACTTGTTGATTAAAATTGAAAGTACTTTGAGATATAGTGTCTTTTTCTGTAAAAACTTCAGGGACTTCAACATGCTGTAATAATCCAACAATATCATGTGTTTTTAAATGTCTTTTTAAATTCGAATTTCTCCCAAAGGCTCTTGGACATATATCACATATATACGGCTTTATATTTAAGTGAATCTTCTTAACATGTTGATGCAAATTATCCTTACGTGTAAAAGCTTGATCACATTCATCACACTTAAATGTAGACTGTCCATCAGTATTATGGGTTTCTGAATGTCTAATCAAGTTCGATCTCCTTCCAAAACACTTTCCACAAGTTTCACAGGAAAACGACTTTTCATTAAGATGAATCTTAACATGCTGATTTAAATTAGAATATGTTGCAAAGACTTTGCCACAGGTGATACAAACATGCTTCTTTACCACATTCGTAGGGGTCACAGTCTTTAAAGAAATATCCTCTTCAACTTGTTGATTAAAATTGGAAGAATTTTGAGATATAGTATCTTTTTCTGTAAGAACTTCAGCGAATCCATCATGCTGTAACAATCCAACACTATCATGTGTTTTTAAATGTCTTCGTAAGTTTGATCTTCGTCCAAAAGGCTTCGAACAGATATCACAAGTATCTAATTTCTCCCCAGAATGAATTTTCATATGTTGGTTCAGATTAGAAGTGTTCGAAAAATCTTTACCGCAGGTAAAACAGCTAAACATCTTCTTAGCAGATACAGAATGTCCCACAATCGGGGTTTCATCAATAGGCATATCAACATCCATAATATAAAATCAATAAAAAAAAACTTTAACTCTTAATAGCAAACAACAGCGATTCGCACTGATAAAAAGCGGGAGCAATTTAAAACACATTTAACCACTAGCGATATGAATCCTCAAATGATGAAAATCCTAATTTTTCCCCGTCTATTTATACCGACCAGAAGGCAAAGTTGAGTTGTAGTATTGCTTGATATGATTGTTATTAAAACGCGTCATACGATTTCGGGGGCCTATAAGTTTCTTTCCCCTCTTTATAATATAACATAATTAAACAGATAAACCCGAATGTATACAAATTTAAATTCGTAAATTATAATATATCACAAAATATAAAAAATCCTACAGAATAAAAATAGAATTTAGCACTTACCCCAAAAAACACGTCCACTTTGAGTGTTAGTCTTCACTTAACTAGCCTAACTACCTTATCTTTAGTAGGGGGCGCTGCCATCGCCGCGAGAGGCACTGCCCGTCTTCCGGCGTGTGACGTCATTTCTGGTTTAAGATAAGAATAAACCTTAAATACACTCGCTTAGTCATTCTTCCTTCGGTCTTACTCGCTAGTAGTGTCAGTTTCTTGTTTAGACGTGTTGGGTGACATCATTACGTGTTTGCGATAAGAACAAGATTATCCCCTTATCAACAGGTAAAAAGCTGCGCTTCAGTGACGTCATAAGTCATGTGACATAGCTGATAACGGTACGATTAGCTGATAAGGATTTGTACTAATCATCTATTTCCCTTCAAGTCATTGCATGAGACGGTTGAGCTCCAACAGCTGTATATAAGGTAAGAGTAATTTATATATTATAATAAGATTTTAAATTAATTTAGCAGATGTTACAATTTGATATTTAAAAATGTTCATGCTAAACGATGTGATTATATGTTGTTCATCATACTAAATCCACAAATTTTAATTCGAAAGAAATATTATTAAAATTATAATCTAAAATAAATTAGTTAAAATGACTAACAAATTTCAACAAAAAGAAGCTAATTATTAAAGGAAATGTGCAAAGTTTATAAATTTACACATGTGTTAAACGCGTTTACAAACCTTATCATAGGCAAAAGTCTAATTCGACCAGCCTATTTGTTATAAGTTTAACTATAAGTCAACATGTAAGATATTTATGAAAAGGAATCTTATGATTTTTAATTTTCCAAGTTCAGTTTCAATCATATTGTAAAAGGATAATTCAAACTTTGATATGATCTATAGTAAAATACTTAAATTAAAATGTATTTTTGATAGTTTAAGATTTATAAACTACAACTTTGACTACTTTTTAAAATGTTTACCCAGTAGGAAACTACAATAACATGTCTATGTTTGAATTTTTCTGATAACATGCCAATGCCTGAATTTTTCTGACAACTTGTCTGTGTTTGAATTTTTCTGATTACATGTCTGTGCTTGAATTTTTCTGCTAACATGTCTGTGTTTAAATTTTTCTTATAACATGTCTATGTCTAATTTTTCTCTTCTTTTGAAATGTATAAACTTTTACTATACGTGTCTTTCGATTTCATTGAAGAAAAAAGTGATCGATCAACTTTATCAAACCCTTTTAATGTTAATATTTTTAAACGAACGCGATAATCAGATAAAAATATATGTAGCTAATTCATATTATCCCACTAAACATTGCAAAACAATAAAACTCTCACAAAAATTTTATACTTCAACATTCAAAAATTGACAATATTCACATCTTAATACTAAAAAACAATCCTTATCTTGAAGTATTTCCTGTAACAAAATCTAAAATTTTCATAGCAACAAGACCCAAGATAGAAACTTTACCTATGAACTTAATACCAATCTTTAATCATAAAGTGATAAAACTGATAATTTTTTTAAAAAGTTACTTCTAAAACATCTCATAGATGGCGCTGTTGAAAAAAATTAATTCAAAACTTGTTTAAAAGACTTAAAAAAAATTAAATCTAACTTTAAACTAACAAAAACCAGTAGAACAATCACTTTCAGGTAGAAATATTTAAAAAATAATTGTTAATTCTAAAACCGCTCACAGAGGGCGTTGCTGAAAAAAAATAAACTCAAACTTGTTTAAAATACATTAAAAAATAAATCTAACTTTAAACTATCATCAAACTCCAGAAAAATTACTTTCAATTAGAAATATTTTAAAATAATTAAAACTTTTAAAACCGTTCATAGGGGGCGCTGCTGTGAAAAAATCATTTCGAAACTTGTAAAAAATTAATCCAAAACTTATTTAAAACACTTTTACAAAAATTTGACCAAAATACCGATAAACATCAAGTAGATAATAAATAGCGGTTCTGCGCCAGCGCAGTTCGCGCAGTCAACCTCAAGGTCGAAGGAAGGTCACTGGAAGTGGTAGATGTGGACACCGGATGTAGCAAGTGGGGATAACAGACATGTTGGGACAGGAAGTGGGGCATGTTTAGACAGGAAGTGATTCCGGAAGTAAGACCGGAAACGCGATGGAAGTGGAAGCCGGAAGTTCCAGCTTCGACTTCCTGTCGTATTTCCGGTCTTACTTCCGGGATCACTCCTGTCTAAACAAGCCCCACTTCCTGTTCCAGCATGTCTGTTATCCGCACCTGCTACATCCGATGTCCACACCTGCCACTTCCTATAACCTTCACTCCACTTGCGACGCACCTTATTTATTATCTACTTGATGTTTATCGGTATTTTGGTCAAATTTTTGTAAAAGTGTTTTAAATAAGTTTTGGATTAATTTTTTACAAGTTTCGAAATGATTTTTTCACAGCAGCGCCCCCTATGAACGGTTTTAAAAGTTTTAATTATTTTAAAATATTTCTAATTGAAAGTAATTTTTCTGGAGTTTGATGATAGTTTAAAGTTAGATTTATTTTTTAATGTATTTTAAACAAGTTTGAGTTTATTTTTTTTCAGCAACGCCCTCTGTGAGCGGTTTTAGAATTAACAATTATTTTTTAAATATTTCTACCTGAAAGTGATTGTTCTACTGGTTTTTGTTAGTTTAAAGTTAGATTTAATTTTTTTTAAGTCTTTTAAACAAGTTTTGAATTAATTTTTTTCAACAGCGCCATCTATGAGATGTTTTAGAAGTAACTTTTTAAAAAAATTATCAGTTTTATCACTTTATGATTAAAGATTGGTATTAAGTTCATAGGTAAAGTTTCTATCTTGGGTCTTGTTGCTATGAAAATTTTAGATTTTGTTACAGGAAATACTTCAAGATAAGGATTGTTTTTTAGTATTAAGATGTGAATATTGTCAATTTTTGAATGTTGAAGTATAAAATTTTTGTGAGAGTTTTATTGTTTTGCAATGTTTAGTGGGATAATATGAATTAGCTACATATATTTTTATCTGATTATCGCGTTCGTTTAAAAATATTAACATTAAAAGGGTTTGATAAAGTTGATCGATCACTTTTTTCTTCAATGAAATCGAAAGACACGTATAGTAAAAGTTTATACATTTCAAAAGAAGAGAAAAATTAGACATAGACATGTTATAAGAAAAATTTAAACACAGACATGTTAGCAGAAAAATTCAAGCACAGACATGTAATCAGAAAAATTCAAACACAGACAAGTTGTCAGAAAAATTCAGGCATTGGCATGTTATCAGAAAAATTCAAACATAGACATGTTATTGTAGTTTCCTACTGGGTAAACATTTTAAAAAGTAGTCAAAGTTGTAGTTTATAAATCTTAAACTATCAAAAATACATTTTAATTTAAGTATTTTACTATAGATCATATCAAAGTTTGAATTATCCTTTTACAATATGATTGAAACTGAACTTGGAAAATTAAAAATCATAAGATTCCTTTTCATAAATATCTTACATGTTGACTTATAGTTAAACTTATAACAAATAGGCTGGTCGAATTAGACTTTTGCCTATGATAAGGTTTGTAAACGCGTTTAACACATGTGTAAATTTATAAACTTTGCACATTTCCTTTAATAATTAGCTTCTTTTTGTTGAAATTTGTTAGTCATTTTAACTAATTTATTTTAGATTATAATTTTAATAATATTTCTTTCGAATTAAAATTTGTGGATTTAGTATGATGAACAACATATAATCACATCGTTTAGCATGAACATTTTTAAATATCAAATTGTAACATCTGCTAAATTAATTTAAAATCTTATTATAATATATAAATTACTCTTACCTTATATACAGCTGTTGGAGCTCAACCGTCTCATGCAATGACTTGAAGGGAAATAGATGATTAGTACAAATCCTTATCAGCTAATCGTACCGTTATCAGCTATGTCACATGACTTATGACGTCACTGAAGCGCAGCTTTTTACCTGTTGATAAGGGGATAATCTTGTTCTTATCGCAAACACGTAATGATGTCACCCAACACGTCTAAACAAGAAACTGACACTACTAGCGAGTAAGACCGAAGGAAGAATGACTAAGCGAGTGTATTTAAGGTTTATTCTTATCTTAAACCAGAAATGACGTCACACGCCGGAAGACGGGCAGTGCCTCTCGCGGCGATGGCAGCGCCCCCTACTAAAGATAAGGTAGTTAGGCTAGTTAAGTGAAGACTAACACTCAAAGTGGACGTGTTTTTTGGGGTAAGTGCTAAATTCTATTTTTATTCTGTAGGATTTTTTATATTTTGTGATATATTATAATTTACGAATTTAAATTTGTATACATTCGGGTTTATCTGTTTAATTATGTTATATTATAAAGAGGGGAAAGAAACTTATAGGCCCCCGAAATCGTATGACGCGTTTTAATAACAATCATATCAAGCAATACTACAACTCAACTTTGCCTTCTGGTCGGTATAAATAGACGGGGAAAAATTAGGATTTTCATCATTTGAGGATTCATATCGCTAGTGGTTAAATGTGTTTTAAATTGCTCCCGCTTTTTATCAGTGCGAATCGCTGTTGTTTGCTATTAAGAGTTAAAGTTTTTTTTTATTGATTTTATATTATGGATGTTGATATGCCTATTGATGAAACCCCGATTGTGGGACATTCTGTATCTGCTAAGAAGATGTTTAGCTGTTTTACCTGCGGTAAAGATTTTTCGAACACTTCTAATCTGAACCAACATATGAAAATTCATTCTGGGGAGAAATTAGATACTTGTGATATCTGTTCGAAGCCTTTTGGACGAAGATCAAACTTACGAAGACATTTAAAAACACATGATAGTGTTGGATTGTTACAGCATGATGGATTCGCTGAAGTTCTTACAGAAAAAGATACTATATCTCAAAATTCTTCCAATTTTAATCAACAAGTTGAAGAGGATATTTCTTTAAAGACTGTGACCCCTACGAATGTGGTAAAGAAGCATGTTTGTATCACCTGTGGCAAAGTCTTTGCAACATATTCTAATTTAAATCAGCATGTTAAGATTCATCTTAATGAAAAGTCGTTTTCCTGTGAAACTTGTGGAAAGTGTTTTGGAAGGAGATCGAACTTGATTAGACATTCAGAAACCCATAATACTGATGGACAGTCTACATTTAAGTGTGATGAATGTGATCAAGCTTTTACACGTAAGGATAATTTGCATCAACATGTTAAGAAGATTCACTTAAATATAAAGCCGTATATATGTGATATATGTCCAAGAGCCTTTGGGAGAAATTCGAATTTAAAAAGACATTTAAAAACACATGATATTGTTGGATTATTACAGCATGTTGAAGTCCCTGAAGTTTTTACAGAAAAAGACACTATATCTCAAAGTACTTTCAATTTTAATCAACAAGTTGAAGAGGATGTTTCTTTAAAGACTGTGACCCCTACGAATGTGGAAAAGAAGCATGTTTGCCCCACCTGTGGCAAAGTTTTTTCAACATATTTTAATTTGCATCAACACGTTAAGATTCACTTAAATATAAAGCCGTATATATGTGATATATGTCAAAGAGCCTTTGGGAGAAAATCGAATTTAAAAAGACATTTGGAAGCTCATGATAGTGGAGCGTTGTCTACATTTCAGTGTAATGATTGTGGTCAGATATTTCAAAAGTGTAACTTCCAGCGACATGTAAGGTCACATCAAAATTTTCGACCTAGTTGTAGTGTTTGTCATAAACTGTTGGGACGAAATTATGAACTGAAACAACATATGCGTACCCAACATCCTATGTATATACGATGAGTGTGAAACGGAAGAAATGTTTTTATCTAATGTAAAGTCTAGAACACCTAAACTACAATCTGGTTTTAATAAAATATTTGAACACCAATTTGGTTTTCATTTCTGTCTAAGTTTTTAAAATTTTTAATTGTATAAATATTTTTTATATTCTTCATGGTAAAATGGTATTAAAAAAAGTTTTCGACTGTAATATATATATATAGTAAAATATCTATTTTACTTGATTTAAGATGACATAAGTCTTTTTTTAAAAAATGTAATTATGAATATTGATTTAGAAGAAAAGGTTAGCTGAATTATAAATATGTATTACTATATTAAAAAAAAAACGATAGATAATTTCAAGATAAGATTTTTTTTTTTCAACAATATACTGTATTTATCAAAATACACATTAATCCGGCATTATATTAATAATTTTATAAAAAGAAAATATATTAAACTTATTTTCTATACTACTTTTACAGGGTACTTTTAAATTGTATGTTTACTTTAACCGTTATAAGATTAGACATTTTACTGGGAAGATTTACATAACTACTTTTATTATAAAATTACGGAAATTTAAAAGCGAGTTTTTAAAATTTGAATTTGAATGTTTGAAATAAACCAATTCTACAAAACAGAAAATATAGTAATGATTTTATTTAAAAAAATAGTTTAAGGATTTATTTATTCATCTTTTTAATATTTGTTTGTTTGAATTTTGAAGGTATGTAATTAAGACTGTAATATATAGAATATTAAGTATTGTGATTTTAAAGAAAATCATATGTAGTAATGAGAATATTTTAAGCGTTTGTTAAATTTGAGTGGGGGTATTAATCAGAATATTTATACAAATTCAATACTTTTAGCTGATGATGAATTTTGATTTAATAGAATTGTGTATATGAATATGATGAAATTATTAGGTATTATATTTAATATTTGAAAGAAATAGGTAGACATTTTAAATAAAATCACTTTTACATAATTAAAACATTTAGATATCAAATAAGTGTAAAAGATGTCTTAATGGGCATGTGTATGTATATGAGATTTTTGTATTATCAATTTACGATATAAAAGAGGAGGGCAGGTTGCCAACAAAAATAACTTATATATGTTAAAACTATTAGGTGGTAAAAATTGGTTTAATAAAATATTTATGTATATACTTATGAAATTTCAATTGCGCTTTTAGTATATGTTCGATATGGTTAGGATTTTTTAATACAATCATGCATATATGCATTTTCAATTAATAAAGAAACGTGTAGATTTATATAATTACCACAAACTTAGAGACGAAACTGACACTGACTTCTTATATTGTAATTAAAAATGTATTCTTTGCTATTGATACAAGCATAAAATAAATTAGCAAAAGAGGTGTAAACATAGATTGTCCAACAGAAAATCAGATATGGATTTTTTTTTTTTTTTTTTTTAAAGAATGCCTACAGCAACTAAAACAAGTATGTAGTAGCAAACACGAATCGTCTTAGATATGCGTAACTTATAAATATTACCTTAAAAGAAAATTATACGAAGTCCTTTTGATGATCAAATATATACTTTATAGATGAAATATCTATTAGTTTACCCTATGATCAGTGAGAAACTAATCAAGGCTTAAAAGCTGAGAATTTACATATATTTTTTTTAATTACGCAAAATTGATCTGTAGATATATGTAAATATATCCTTTCTAAAAATTGTTTTGTTTCAATAAAAATCGCAAATTTTATGTATGTGTACTCATTTTAAACTGTTCTATGTCAAAGAATCTACATAAAGAAGAATCATGAATATTTTTGTGGGGTTTTAGATGTACTTGTTAGCATGCGTTAGATATGGTTGAGACTTTTTAGTGCAATCATACATATATATTTTAAACTATTAAAGAAATATATTAGTTTAATATAATTTTTGTATGTACAGTTTAGGCGATTTCATCGATGTACAAGGTATGTCTACACAAATTGTTTGATAGGAAACAGATATAAAGATAGGTTTGATAGGGAAACAGATATGAAGGTTTAAAGAATACCTGCGACAACTAAAAACAAGCATGGACATGCAGACATGGATCGATGAGGAATCTTACAACTTATATACATTAGCTCAGAATAAAATTAGCTTAAGTCCTTTTGATGATAAGCGTTACTTGCTAGACGATGGAATAACTAGCTCAGCAGATGGATATTATGAAATTGATCAAGATTGTGATTATCAAGAAAAATGTTGAATCGTGATGTAAATACTCTACGGTAAATAAAACGTTTCTGTATTTTTTTTTTTTTAATGTTAATTTTAAATATGTGTACTTTTTAAAACTTCTACACAAACATTTCTCGTAGAATGCTAACGTATGTGAACTTTATTGAAATGTATTCTACCCATACGTACAATCACCCACATATGCAAACATATATGTATTTTTTTTTTTACCATATACAGTTTTAAACTTTTTTTTTTTACTGCTTTGTAATTTTCTAAAGGTTTTTTTTTTAATTATTATTATACATTATATTTTTACATGTTTTTAATATTTTTTCTAATTTTTTTCTAGTTTATGAATGATATAGATATATAGTTCTACCTCTGCACATACACACATAGTCTTATGACGTTTACACTTTTCAAAACGGTTTACCATGTTATAAAAACCGGTTACTTAGCTGAAAAATATTACAAAATGCTTTTTGAATCAATCTAAAGCGTTAACCGTGTGTCAAAAGGTTAGTACAATATTTTTATAAGTTATGAAATACGTTAAAGTAATAATAGTGAAAGATTTATAACATTTTTGTTAACTTGTGAATTTCTTAAAACTTTTGTTACTTCTTTTTTTTTCTTAACCTTTTTCTTAAGATGTTTTATTTTTTTTTTTAACTTTACTTTTTTTATTTTTTAAACTTTGATATATATTTTTTAAAGTTAAGTTTCAAATAAATTTTTTTTTTAAATCTTTTTCTAAAAATTTTATTTTATTTATTTTTTTCTTATTATTTTTTTTGATTTACCTTTTTATTTTTTATTTATTTTTTTTTAAATTAAGTTTCAATTTTTAAATCTTTTTTTTTTAACATAAAATTAAGTTATATATATTTTAAATTATCATAAACTTTATGCATAAACATACGCAACTACATATAAACATAGTTTTAAACAGACAGACAGTCATACATACACACACATAGAACTATTTGTCGCACACACACACACACCCACATACACACACACACATATATATATACATACACACACACACACACACATACATGCGCGCACACACACACATAGAACTACTTATAATAACTATAAGACATATATGCTTTTTAAAACATACTCTTATACACAAACCTTTTTAATAAAATATCAGATGTACCAATAAAATGAGATGAAATGATTATTGTGTGAAAAAGAGGGTTGATTCTGAACATTCCACTACCGGTTGAGAAGGCACCTCCTTTTCCCCATTACGCATTGGGGAATCCTCGTTCCTCAGTCTGGAATCCCCATTCCTCAATTGAGCGCTCCTGTGGCCGTTGAACTCTCATTATCCTACTACTGTTGCAAACTGTAAGATATGAAAAAAAGCCGAATTCAAAATTTGACGTCGGATGAGAAGAAATCGTCTTATAAATTTTTTGTTTCTGTTTTCATTAATATATTGTAAATTTGGTACTTTCATGTTATAGCGGCCCCCAAGGATGAATCGCCAAGCGACCAAGATGATTTATCGCCAAATTATAAAGCATGTATGACATAATAATATATGATGTATATATATATATATAACATTTCTTGACGTATGTGGCCAAGTTATAGTCTTATATGATGCATATATGATGTATATATATGACATGTGTATATGACGTATATGCGACATATAAGACGTAAATAATATGTGTATAATGACGTATGTGGCACATATAGGAGTGTTTGGAATGTATATTTGCGTATATAGGATGCATATATAAGCTTTGCGATGATCTTGGCGAAATCAAAACAGCAACCTTGGCATAATCATAACTGTGGGAGCCGCTATAACTCAAAAATAGTTTTTTTTTTTTTTTTTTTTTTTTTTTTTTTTTTTAAGCTTTCGGGACATTTTTCCAATAGTTATTGTAATTTGTTAAAATATAATTTTTTTTAATCTAAATTGTTTTCAAAAATCTTATCCGTTGATAAAACCATATAGTACTGTCTTTTTTTTATCGTATAATTAATTATAAACAAAATTAGTTTAATAAATTTGTGTCTTAGGGAGCAGTTGAAATAATTTTAGAATATTTAATGTCCCGCCTTCCCTATTTATAAAATATGATATATGCAAAATAAGTGTGATGTACTATTTCTCTCATTTTATTATGTAAAATTTGGAGAAAAAAATTTAACACATAAAAGAAGTTTTTACACATTTCATTCTCATTTTTAGTATTGCTTATCGAATGTTCTAGCAAAGATGTAAATTATCAAATCAGAAAAAAATTGATTAAAAGGAAATTTTATATTTTCTAAAAACTTATTATTTTAATAAATAAATAAAAATAGGGTTTGCATTTTTAAAAAATATAATTTTTACCAGCAAGACCGAGCTCGGACTTCAGTTTTCGCAAATATTTTTTATAATATGTTTAGTCATAAGTTTCGATTAATATATTTTTTTTGTACAGCTTCGATTTTGTTACCTGATAAATAAAAAATAATATTTTCAGAATTAAAAAAAAAAAAAAAAAGTTCTGAAAAAAGATGATCCGTGAAACTGGAACATTTCAGTAATAATAAAATAATATTTTCAGAATTAAAAAAAAAAAAAAAAGTTCTGAAAAAAGATGATCCGTGAAACTGGAACATTTCAGTATTTTGATATGTTCCGGAAAAAAATGGTGGCATTAAGATGCCACGGCTTTTTGCTGTTACGTTTCACAGCAAAATAGTGAAACATTCCAATGCCGTAAAGTTGGAATGTTTCAGCATTTTGACATGAAAGGTTTCGGAAAAAAGCGTATCGTGACGCTGAAATATTTCAGTATTTTGATATGAAAGGTTTCGGAGTATATATTACGGAATGTTTCGGAAAAATTGGAATGTTTCACTACTTTGCTGTGAAACGTAACAGCAAAAAGCCGTGGCATCTTAATGCCACCATTTTTTTCCGGAACCTTCCGGAAATTTTTTTACAGTGTAGCCCAAACTACTTAACCTACATATACGAAAATTGGGGTGAAAATACTTTTTAGGATGTAGAGGCGCACTGAAAAGGGATTTTCTAAAACTTCACCCCTAAGGGAGGCAAAAAAGGTAACAAACTTTAAAAAAATTCCTTAAAAATCGGCTATTATAATTATGTGACAAATGATAGCATATTTTAATGTAGTTTTGAATGCTGAATCGAATGGTACCAAGCACATTCTTCTAAGTCCAATAGTTCGTGAGATATTGTACATTTTGGTAACGATTGTCATATATGTTATTTATATCGTACATATATATTGTACATTTATATTGTACATATCGTTCTACGTTGTTTACTTATAGAATTAGGGGAGAAAGTTCTATAATCAGTTGGAACCCATGAAACATTAGTCTGTTTAAAAAATGCTGCAGAATGAATTTCGATGGAACTTTGATTGTTAATTTTCCTGGGATAGTTTTAGTATATTGCATATTGTTATATCGTTCTACATCGTTAAATTCTACTGTAAATGATTAAATAAACGAGTTGGTCTTTTATAGCCCAAATTTTGTACAAAAATTAGAAAATATAACAGCGCAATAGCATTCGTTTCGCTTTACATCATTGCAGAAGGACAATCAAGGTAAAGGTTCATATTGCTTTAAAACACAAGATCAAATTCGCAGATATATTTCGTTTGGAGAAACCGACTAGCGTAGCGGGCAAAGCCTGCTAGTGTTATTATATTGGGTTAAAATATTGTAGCCGGATTCCTTTTAAAGATGTCAAAAAATCGCCGTAAAACATGAAAAAAACGTTAAAATCGCATGAAAAATTAAAATCATTGTGTGGATTCTGAATAAACTTTATTGAAAAGTGAAAAAAAAAAAATCTCTATTGAGCTAAAAGTTTGAAACCGGATTCTTTTAACAAATGTGGAAATATCTCCACAAAACCTGAAAAAAAAAATCGCTTAAAAAAAATTCCCGAAAACTTCAAAAATCGCAAAGGGCAAAATTTACTATATTGTGTTGAAAGATTGAAACTGGATTTATTTTATCAATGTTAGAAAAATCGCTTCAAAACGCGTAAAAACTGAAAAAAAAAAGCTTAAAAATTGCAGAGAACAAAATTTATTATATCGGGTTAAAATATTGTAGCTGGATTCCTTTTACAAATGTAAAAAAATTCACTGCAAAGCGCTAGAAACCGCATAACAAATTCGTGAAGAATTCGAAAGTCGCTATACGAGTCCCAAATAAACTTTATTGAAAAGAGGTTCTTCACTACATTGGGCTAAAAGGTTGTAACCGGATTCTTACCAAATGTTAAGAACTTCCGTGAAACGCAAAAAGTTGCATGAAAAATTCGTGAAAAGTTCAAAAATCACAGAGTAAAAGATTTAGTATAATGGGCTGAAAGATTAAAACTGGATTCCTTTTGCGGATATTTAAAAATCGTAACGGAAAGCGAAAAAACAAAATATTTCATAAAAAAATTCATGAAAATTTTAAAAATCGCAGTGGACAAATTTTACTATAATGGGTTAAAAGGTTAAAACCAGATTCGTATCACAAATGTTAAAAAAATTGCCTCAAAATGCAAAAAAAAAAACACACTATAAATCACATAAAAAATTTCGAATTTTCAAGACAGAAATTACTATATGGGGCTGAAGGATTGAATTGAAACCAGATGTATTTTAGGAATCACTGCGTAAAATTTTACTGAATCATGTATTTAAGAAAATCGTCGCGGAACGCTTAAAATCGCATATCAAAAATTAAACAATCGCAGATCACAAAATTTACTTTATTGGACTAAAATATTGAAGTTGGATTCCGTTTATAAATGTCAAAAAAATCGCTGCGAAACGCGAAAAATCGCATAATAAATTTGCAAAGCTTAAAAAAATAGTAGAGTAGAAAATTTACTGTAGCTGCTGAAAAATTGAAACCAGATTTCACCTACGAATGTTTATAAAACCGCAGCGAAAAGCTAAAAAACTGTAAAAATCACATAAAAATTTCGTGCAATTTTTTTTTATGCAGAGGACAAAATTTGCTGTAGTGTGTTAAAAGGTTGAGACTTAATTCGTAACATAAATATTAAGAAATTGTTGCAAAACGCTAAAAATCACGTAAACATTTCGCGAAAAATTTAAAAATTGCTATACGATTTCCGAATAAACTTTTTTCAAACAAAAGACAAAATTTATTATATTGGGCTAGAAAATGGAAATTATAAAGGATGGTTAACCTCGTATTTATCAACGACGATTTGATCAGGAGGACAATTAAGGCTCCAACAAAATATTGAAGAAACATAATAATATTTGGGATCACTCTGTAAAATAAAATGCACGAAATGATCTATCACTACAGCACACGAATATGTGGATATTGTACAATATAAGGTGTATTCATTTGTGTAAGAATACTAGCATGTATATTCATGGAGATATAGCGATTTTTTAAGTTCAAAAAATTCTTGCATGTTTTTGTTTATATAAATAATACAGAATTTTCAACCAAATTTAACGACAATTTGGGGCCGAGTGGTTGACACCATTCCGCTAACGAGATTCTAAAAGATAATCACGTTTTAGCATTGTTGGCTTGAACTGCGTTCTCATTCGCTGGTATCAGTCACGTGTCAATGACGCGTTTGATGCTTGGCGTTTTAGATTTGGCGCACTCCGATATGTCTTGGAAATTTTCGAAAATTGAACAGTTTACAAATATAGTTTCAGTTTCGTTTTAATGACAGTCCTTGATGTAGTGTAGATGTTAAAAAAATTTAAATGTTTGAATGCTACATTCAAACTGGTGTCCGATTTTCCTCTCTTAAATGTAAGTATTTAAAAAAAACATGACTAATAATAAATGTTAATTAGTATGGCTGTTTTTCATACTGTTGATTATTATCACCCCTACAGCAAACAATTGTAAATTATTTAAAAAGCCGTATTTTTTTTTTCTTTCTAATATTGTGCATTTCGTTCAAATAAAACAGGAAATTTTATAAAATGAATTGAGGTTTTAATACATTATTTTATTTTAATAAATTTAATATTAAATAATGCTTCTGTTTTTTTCATAGAAATTAACCTAATAGAAGTTAACCTAATTAACCTAGAAAAAGTTAATAACTATCATCAGAAATGACTTTTTCTGGACTTAGTATCTGGGAGATAGTATAAAAATATATTAAATATTATAAATTCTCGTTAAACATCAGTGTAAATAGTACCAAAAAAAAAAAAAAAAAAAAAAAAAGAAAAGAAAAGAAAGAAATTACTATTGGAGGGGGGGGGGGGGGGGGGAATGAAAATTATCTATCCCCAACATCAGGAAAACTGTAAAAGAAAATTTCTCTAAGAAAAAATCATCAATAATGTATTTGAAATTAACTAATTTTATTAAGTTTGGATAAAAATTGGGAAGGGAAGAGCGTCCCTCCCCCAAATTAATTCGGAAATGAATTAATTGTCATGTACTTTTATTTTAAAGAAAGGCATTATAGCTAAAACCTATATAAGATTCATGAAATAAGTCCCCATAAAATAAGTATGAAAGTAAAAAAAGATTTTTTCTTAAACACTCTTTTATAAGCATTGAATGTTTCTTGTAAAAATCACGCCTAATTTTATGACTGCAACTCGTGTTGTTCCAAAAAATTTCTATTACAATGTGTTAATTTGATGTGGGCCGCAATTATGGAAAATTCACCGCTTTGATTTATGCTTGGTAGAAAGCGCGAACTAGTGAATTTATTAAGAATTATAATTTTTGCTCTGTTTCTTGTTTTAACATATGGTAACAGGAAACAGAAAAAGGATTACTGAAATTATGTATTCAGGATTTCTAAATCGTTTTCTAAACATATAATAATTTAATTAATTTTTAAACTATTATTTGATCTATTAAACTATTATTTGATCTATTAAACTATTATTTATTGATCTACACCGATCATGACTCCTAGAACCCAAAACCAACCCCAGTTTAAAACATTATATATATATCACTTTTTTATGGACACGATAACTTCAATAATTCTGCACAAATCTCTTCCAAACTCATACATAAAATTTCGGTCAAGTTCGTTAATGGGTAAAATCGAACCGGGGGGGGGGGGGTGCAAATGAGGGAGCTTTTTGTGAAAACGAAAAAAAAACATAACTTCTTAATTTTTATACATATCGAATCCGTTTAAAGTTATTATTACTTCTAGGAAAAGGGCCAAAAATTTATGTATGTCAGTTTTTTGATTTTATTAAAAATGTCCTCAAGGGGGGGGGGGGGGAATAGGGGTTTTAGAAGAAAAAATTTCATAACTTCATCAATTCACAAGATATCAAATCCGATTAAATTTATTAAAAATCCTCTTAATATTATCTACAGCTTTTATATTGACAAGTTTTTTATAGGACCAACCCTTACAGCTAAAAAAAAAAAAAATCCTGGCTCAGCCTGTAAACACATGTAGATTTCAAAGTGGGCGGTTCCAACTGTCGCATCATGGCAAAAAGGTAATTTTTTTTCTGCAATTCTCAATAACCAGGCACCCCATGGTCTGCGTCTTCGAAATTTACCTGTGCCTGTAGGCCTAGCCGTTAGTTTTTTTTTTCTTTTTTAACTTTCTAGCATTTTATAGAATTTTTAAATGTTCCATTTTTTTCAATTTTTCTTTTGTTATACGGATAAACGGCATTAGGAAAATTTTTTCCCTCTATTTTTTAAATTTAAAATGCTCAACGTTTGAATTTTTTATATAAAAAAAATCCGTATTCCGCAAAAAGAAAAAAAAAGTTATACAAAGTCAAATTTTATTGTCATTTTATTATAAACGGTTCGCTAAGAAGAGCGAGTATCATTTTATAAACGGGTCTGTACATTCGATTTTTTATATTGTCTTAATGTTTTATTTAACTTGTGATTATTTATCAGTATACGATTATGTTTAATTTCTTTAAAAGGGAGTTAAAAAAGCAAAAGGCAACATTAAATTGTCAATCGATCTTTTTACACTCACATACACTTACTTGTTTAAAAAAGAGTGAGCTCCACCAATAATTTTCAAAACTGTACGCGTATGTGAAATACCATCAGATTAATAATAAGAAAATTTGCGATGTTATGAGATGGCTTAGAGCATTATTTATTTGAAGTAGATAAGTAAACATTAGTATAAGGCTTTAATGGATTACACCTGTATAAATACTAAATTGAATTAATTTATATATATATATATATATATATATATATATATATAATATTAAACTTTTATTTTAAAAGGACAGCATAGCATAAATAAGAAAAAAAATCAACTTAGATATACAAAAGTTTTGATATAATATTTTTTATAATGTTTATTCTTTATGTTTAAAATTTATTTAAAAACTTACAGCGGTTTTTTAGTTAATTTCTTTTAGATAGAATTTTTTGAAAATGTTCAGTACTGACGCTTATATTTATTTAATAAGAACTTATATATATTTTTTTAATGTTTTTTATACTATCTTAAGCTATATAAAAAAAAAAAAGTTTTTCTAACGATGGTTATTAAATTTTTTAGAGCAATGTGTGAATTTTTATTTTCTTTTGGATTTAAAAAGAAAAATTTCTTTTTTAATTTCCATTTTCTGAAAAAAGTATCTGTCATATCATTTTAAATTCTTTATACAGCTTAAAATCTAAACCGTTCCACTCTCGTTTTATAAAATGTCATTAAACATTAATTTATTTTCAATGGTTTCTTTTAAATGAAAGCTGAATATAACATTCGCTTCAAAATTACCAACTTAATTTTTCCTCTTCGTTTTTCTAACCATATAGAAATAGACAAGTGAGTTGGCGACGTTTTCCCTACTGCCAAGTGATTACTCTCTGAAAAGGACACGGCTAAATGACCAATGAGGTGGCTGGATTTGCCCATAATGCTAAAACGTGACTATTTTTTAGAATTTCGCATTCCGCTAATCGCTTGAGAGCGTAGGAGTCAGGTCGGCGGGTTCGACTCCCGCCAGCTCCATTGCACACACTTTGTGGAGCTTTCGGATGTAACTCTCTGGTGTTCTAAATTTTCTTGTGGCTATCTCGTCCCTGTATATTGACGATGACTTATAAGCGGGCACCTGAAGTCAAGCACACAAGTCAGATGTATGTTCTCAATAAATAAACAAACAAATAAATAAACGACAATTTCAGAAAATTTGACAAAATGTAGTAGAAACAATATAGTGTAATATAAATATATTTAACATTTGGTGAAATATGAGCAGGTATGTGAAATATTTTTTTATCTACGAATGCGCGAACGATAAAGATTTTTTTAGCTCACAGACTGTCAAAGCCTGAGAGCTAATGTGCCCGCAGGTTCTGTGTGTATGTACGTACGTAACGCGATAACTCTTGATAGGAATATCCGATTTTCTTCAAATTTTGTATATAGGTTCTTTCTGATAAAGCACTTCCCTGATTAGTTTTGGGGGTTCATAGGTTAAGAATAAAGAGGGGAACGGGGGCTAACCCCCCTTAATTTAGATAAACGGGTTTTTCATACAGAATTATACGATTTGCTTCAAAATTTGTATATAGGTTCATTATGATAAGGTGCTTCCTTGATTAGTTTTGGGGTTCATTGGTTAAGTACAAAGGGGGAAATGGGGGGCAACCCCCCCCCCCAATTAATTTAGATAAATGGGTTTTTCACGAAGAATTATCCAATTTGCTTCAAATTTTGTATGTAGGTTCATTGTGATAAGGCCCTTATTAGTTTTAGGGGTTCATTGGTTAAGTACAAAGGGGGAAATGGGGGGCAACCCCCCCCCCCCAATTAATTTAGATAAATGGGTTTTTCACGAAGAATTATCCAATTTGCTTCAAATTTTGTATGTAGGTTCATTGTGATAAGGCCCTTATTAGTTTTAGGGGTTCATTGGTTAAGTATAACAGGGAGCTAATCACCCCCCCCCCCCTTAATTTAGATAAATGGGTTTTTCATGCAGAATTATCCGATTTGCTTCAAATTTGGTATACTAATTTATTCTGATAAGGCATTTCCCTGATTAGATTTGGAGGTTCATTGGTTAAATATAAAGAGGGGAAATGGGGGAGCTAATCCCGCCCCCTTAATTTAGCTAAATAAGTATTTCATACAGAATTATCCGATTTGCTTCAAATTTGGTATACAGGTTTATTTTGATAAGGCGCTTCCCTGATTAGTTTTGGAGGTTCATTGGTTAAGTATCAAAAATTAGTTTGTATCAAAAGTATATCTCATAATCGGAATTAGTATTGTTTTTGTTGATTTCTTTATTTTTCGAGAGGCATTATTCTTTGAAATAAGAGTATAATATACTATTAGTGTGAATAGCCTGTGAGCTCAATGCCATCAGTTTAGCTGGGCACTTTTCTTTTTATTTCATGATTTAATAGTCAACTCTATTGAGCAACTCTCATAAAAAAACCAGTCAAATATCGTGAAATATTCAGAAAGATATCGGCGATAGAATGAACTGATTTTTAGTTGCTTTCTGAAAGCAGTTGAATGATAAGGGATTTTCCACAAATTGTCATTTATATTATTTTTTATTGATAATTTAATTATCCTTTGAAAACTACCATAACGAGCCTTTTCGAATCACGGTCACAAACATTTCAACCATGGTAGCAGCTAGTTACTTTTATTATTATTATATATAATAGAGATAATCTTATAAAATAGAAAACATAGGTTTAAGATATTCCATTTCATTTCGCTGAAGTTAACATGAATATTGAAATCTATGTTTTCTCCAAGGTGTTATGTCATGTCTGTTTAATGTTTAAAGTTAAAATAAATTCTTAAATAATTTTCCTCACATGACATACCTTGTGTTTTTACCTTTCCCAAGTTAGCAGTAAAGTACAGAGAAGCGCCATTGATTCTGTTTTTGTTCGAATAGGCTCGTTATGGTAGTTTTCCAGGGAGAACTAAAGTATCAATAAAAAAATTAAGAGTAATTTAAAATTACAATTTGTGGAAAATCCCTTGAACTTAAAAAAAAAAAAAATCGTTATATCTCCATGAATATACATGCTATTCTTACACATATTGTACAATATCCACATATTCGTGTGCTGTAGCGATGGATCATTTCGTGGATTTTATTTTACAGATTGGTCTCAAATATTATTATTTTTCTTCGATTTTTTGTCCTCCTGATCAAATCGCCATTGCTAAATATGAGGTTAAACATATTCTGTATAATCCTGAAGTTCCAGAAGAATCCGACAAGTATATCTTTAAATATTCAACAAAATGGCTAAAATTGTTAGTGTCCGGTGACGAATAGGCATACAGTGTATATGGGTATGTCTGCGTGCGTGTGTATGTGTTTACATCGTAGTTTATTGTAACATATATTGGCAACAGCATGAGATTGAACTGAAGTGAGTTAAGCTGCTAGAAGCCAGCAGGGAATAAACAACGTGTGTAAGATGCTCGGTGCTAGTAAAGTTAATACGTTGATGAATGATTGTCTTAATTATTTATAATTAATTGAATAACATAAAACATAGCGTAGTCGTAGTTTATTTGTGAACTTTAAAGTTGATAGTATACGTATATTGTATAGGTGCAGATTCCCAAAATTTGCAAGGAGCCAGTGGCTCCTAAGCCCAAAAAATCCAGTGACCACAAATGTGAAACAAACGCATAAAAACAATAGTGTTTATATGGGGTAAAAAGCTAAACAAAAAACTCGGAAATTCAAAGTGTAAAGTAATTTATTTAATATACACACATATAAATAATGAATATTAATTAAGTGTAATATAAATCTTAAATCATGGGGATATTCATAGTCAGAAGATAAAGTTGGGCAAGGTACGGTTTAAATTTTTTTTTTGTGATAAGCTAAGCAATTATGATAGCAGGGGGAATATTAGAAAAACAATATTTCTTATTTTGATTTTGCCATACAAAAGTACATGTAAAAGAAAATCTGAATGTGTGAGATTATTTTGCACGATAAAAATCAAAACACTTAAAAATATTTTATTATTATTATCTATAAGAAAAATATTTTTTTTTCTTTTAAATCACAGACTATGTAAAATTATTAGACTCAAACTGTTACGAATAACATTGCTATTCAAATATATATTTAATAGTTTGCTGTGTTAGAGGTAATTTAATCTAAATTTTTATATTTATATTTTCATTAATATCTTAAAACATTTCTTTTTTATAAACTCATTCTATTTTAATATTTAATCAAACCCCCCTCCTCCTTTTTCTTATTTTTCTTAAACATTATTAATTAAAACTCTTATTTTCAAAATCCAAACATTTGTATTTCTCTATAAGTCAAGACCACCCAAGTGCTTCCTTTTTCACTATGAGATAGTTTCCACGCAAACAACTTTTACTTGAAATTCTCACGTAGTTTAAGGGGTCGTAAATTCGGAACACACACAGGCAGATTGGATATAGTACAAAAGGCTTTTATAAGAAGTCATGGGAATAACTGAAGCATTATGGTCAGTTGTATTGTGTACGACTTTTTATTACCCTCAGTAAAGAGAGTCATAAAACTATTTCGAAGGCTTGTTAGGAAGATGCACAGTATATTGCTTTCGAGTCGTTGTTTACGAGATAGCAGGTGCAAGCGTACACGTGATTTCTTCCTTTTCGTGGGACCCAACAGACGGCTAATTTCCAGGAATAGTAGCTAGGATTTTTCACCTAGCAACAACTAATCCAATAAGCGTGTTATTTGCTCCCCCCACTCAACCAATCAGCGTTGACCCTTTTCCCCCCTGGTAGCGTTACCAAGGAAACGAGGAGCTAGTTAGCAGGCAGTCATGTCTTGAAGCTCGGATAGTTTGGGAGTGTGAGGGTGGGGGGTTCCCTCCCTCACCCCGCCGGTTAGGCAGTGGCGATTTTTTTTTCGAGACAAAAAACTTCTCTCCCAGCAGTAGCGACGGTGGGCTGATAGAAAATGTTCGCTCATCAAGCGGCCTGAAAGGACGAGAAAGTAGCGTTTAACTGATTGAAACAACTATGCATATTAGAATCCAGCTTATCGAAGCATATATAAGACGAAGTGAAAATGATAGGATGTTCTTCAATAAAAAAGACCGTATAGTATCTCGTAATTTTCTACAGGAATAACTAGTTATATAGGATTGGATTGCTAAAATCCAGAGTCGACAAATCTCAGCCTATGAGTTCACAAACTCCAGTTCCAACAACCGTGAATGCAGAACTGACAGCTCAAAGGCGTATAGGTGCAAAAAAAAAAAAAAAAAAAAAGTATTGGTGCATACTTTCAGCGACACTGTGAAATATCAAAAATTGCACTCCTGTAAAGTGTGATTTGAAGAGCGCACGGTGAAGTGTGCAATGTTCCTGACACAAAGTCTCAACTGTGACGATTCCCTCTAAAAATGAAAAGTTCTGAATGAAAGTCTTGATCATTAAGTTACCTCCTCGAAAGTAACGTCCTATCCAAATAATGCTAAGTTTTCCAAAATTAAGAAACCTTGTAAGTAAAAACAATTCTTATCACTATTATGATTTATAAATTATGTTTTCTGTTTGATATGACGGAACTTATCTGTGTCTTAGTATTTTGATGCATATATATCTAAGATGATATTTAAATCATTTAAAGTGTTATTTGTAAATAAATCTTTGTTCTTTCTAATTTAATTCCTTCTCTGTTTTCTTTTTTTTTTTTGATTATTTGCTTAATTAATTCAAAAGGTCTGCTTTCAATATTTTACCTTTTATTTAACTTATGAAAATCAATCTCCCTAGGATTTACATTAATCCTTTAACTTAATTTATTCTATTGATTAAAATATTAATTCTGGTAAAATAGATAAATAAATAAATTAATTAATTAAAGTAAATTATTGTATTCTCTAATCATGGAATTTCTAAATATTAATTTAAGCATTAAATCTAATAAAAAAATAAACTGCTAATTTACTGGATGTTGTAATCTTTAATATTCAAACTTATTTTATTTAATTAACTGAGACCTTTTACTATTCTTTAATTAATTACAAGACATACTTATCTGAATTTTTTATATAAAGTAATTTTAACATTTTGATCTAAAGTCTTATGAGAAGCATTTTATAATAATGAATTACTTATTCAAAATTTAATTATTAACTCATGGTCTCTTAAATAAAGATAAAACTATACGATCACAGCTTCAGTGTTGTGAATTCTTGAAATTAATTTTGCATTTTTTTTTATTGGTCAAATATTATTTTGTTTAACCTATCTCATCAATTTTATACCACCCTTTCTGTACTTTCTTTAAAAGAAAGATTTTGTCCCCTTTATTTCAAAATTTTCACTTAGTCTAAATTATTATGTCTATGAAAATTCCTTGTTATTACCCTTAATATTAATTCTTGAGTTCACAATGCTGATTGTTGGGGAATTGGATGTAGTGCAAATTGAGAATCTTGTCAGTGCTTTTAAATGATTAATTCTTATACTATTTTGAATTCAAAATTTAGAATTCAGGTAAATTTAAATTCTTTAAATTTTAATTGTTTCTGTTTAATTTAATCCATTTACCTTTTTTCTAAATTTATTTTAGTTTGTGAATAATTTTGTAAGTATGCATATTGACAGGATTCATTTCAATTTTTAGTCACAGGTAATTTGCACTCATTCATTATTTTTGAAAAAGGTGATAGCATCTCACCTAGCAAAGTAAACAAAACAAACCCAACAGCTGTGTTAAACAGATAAATCTGAAATGTTATTAAAAGATAATAATATAGTTTGTTATGCGTTTTGCACTTAATCTTTAAAAAAAAATTAAAATTTCACGATGATGTCTGGGAACACCAGAAATTGATCCCTTTAAATCACGCGGCGACTTACTTTACACACCGAAAGTTAGTGGCCACAGCAAAAAATTTAGTCGCCACGTGGCGACTGGCGACCGTAAATCTGCACCTATAGTATATTGCTGTTAAGCATCTGTTAAGAGATGGAATTTTGTCGACCACCACAAGGCCTAAGTTTTGACGGCAACGTGGCAGAGAATTGGCGAAGATTCAAACAGTTGTTTGAAATATGGTTGAAAGCATCGGTAAAGATGAGAAAGATTCTGATGTAAGGCTTGCTTTGTTTCTGAACGCTGCAGGAGAAGAAGCAGTAGAAGTGTTTAATCTGACCAGCGAAGAACAAAAGAGCTATGAAGCTGTAATTAAACAGTTTGAAATATATACGACGCCCAAGAAAAACATTGTAGTGGAGCGATTCCTCTTCAACAATAGAAAGCAGCAAGAAAGAGAAGTTTTCGATTCATTTGTGACGGATCTAAAGAAACTGGTAAAATCGTGCGAATTCGGAGACCAGTCTGATTCTGTTGTTAGAGATCGGATTGTTTTAGGTGTGACTGACGTAAGCCTTCAAGAGAGAATGCTTCGGGAAACTGATCTCAGTTTATCTAAAGCCATTGAGATCGGGAAAGTAGCTGAATTAAGTAAACACAGAGCTCAGACGGTGCAGGGTCAAAGTGTTGATGTTGATATCCTACACAGGGACTCTTCCTACACAGGGACTCTCTGAAACCAAGTTGGCCGACATCCATGAGATCCAGAAAAACAGCTAGAGATACTGTGAGAGGGGACACAGAAAATCCTACTCCTAGTGCTGATTATTTCTTTTGCAGAGAGTGCAATCGTAAGCATCGGAAGAACCAGTGCCCAGCATATGGTAAAAGATGTTTCAAGTGCAATCGATTTAATCATTTCGCTAACGCCTGTAAATTAATTTACAGGCGTTAGCGAAATGATTAGCCAAATGCGATTAGCCAAATGCGCTAAATGATTAGGGAAATGATTATTGAATTCAAGCCGGTTCAAGGAGTAAAATTTAATACTGATGCCAGTGACTCAGAAGGAGATTTTTTTGTGAACTCTGTGAATGTGTCAAGGGTTCGGTCAGTTCATTCTGCATCCACACTAAGAGAATGGACAAAAACTATGCTTGTCAATGATACATCAGTGACATTCAAATTGGACACTGGAGCAGAAGTAAACATTCTACCTCTAAGTGTTTTTAGAAAAGTAACCTCAGATACTGAGTTAAAACGGTGTGACGTTGTTTTAGAAGCCTTTGGAGGCTCCAATCTTAAACCGTTAGGCTCTGTATTAAATTGCATAGCTGATGGTGTGGATCATATGATAGAATTTCTAGTGTTGTCAAACAATGTGCGTCCATTGTTAGGTCTTGAAACGTGTTCTAAATTACAATTAATTCAATTTGTGAATAATGTAGAAAGGCCAAATAAAGGTAAGTTAGATCCTTATATTAATGTATCATTTTCTAAAGAGCAGTTTATTCAAAATTATTTAGAAGTATTTGAAGGTGTAGGCAAATTTAATGGTACTTGTACAATCTCATTAAAAGATCAGGGAAACCCTGTTGTAAGACCACCACGTAGGATACCATTAAGCTTAAGACCAAAACTTGAAATAAAATTAAAAGATCTTGAAAGCCAAGGTATTATTGAGAAAGTAGATAAACCGACAAGTTGGGTTAGTAACCTTGTAATTATTGAAAAAGCTAATGGTACATTAAGAATTTGTCTTGATCCTCAGGATCTTAATAAAGCAATTAAGAGGGAACATGTTTTGATTCCTACAATTGAAGAAATTTTACCTAAATTATGCAATAAATCAGTGTATTCTGTGCTAGATCTTAAGGATGGGTTTTTTCAAATTGCTTTAGATGAAAAGATCAGTGATTTGTGTACATTTAGTACACCCATGGGGTGTTATAAATTTCTTAGGTTACCAATGGGAATATCCTGTTTACCTAAAATATTTCAAAAGCGTAATCAGGAAAATTTTGGTGACATACCTGGTGTATTAGTTTATTTTGATGATCTCCTCATTGCTGCTAGTTCATTAGAAGAACATGATGAAATTTTATCTAAGGTAATTTACCGTGCTAAAGCACTTAACATTAAACTAGATGGAACCCGTCAAAACTTGACGCAAAAAAATACTATAACAATATCAGTAAAATAAGCTTCTTTATTATTTATGAAGGGGCGCGTATAAAACAGTTGTTCAAATATTTTATTTAAAGTTTTTTTCCCCCTGTCAAATACAGTACTATTTCCGATGCAAACTCCAAACAAACAATCCGTAAATAAATCTATATAAAATATCCGTAAATAAAACAATCCGTAAATTTCAATATAGGGTTACTGAAGTTAAGTATTTGGGTCATTTGTTTAATGCCTCAAGTATATGCGGCCTGATCCTGACCGTGTTAAAGCTATTACTAAGTTAAAGGAGCCTAGAAACAAACTTGAGTTGCAGCGTGTCTTAGGGATGCTTAATTATCTAAGGAGGTTTGTACCAAAATTTTCTGATAAAACTGCTTCATTAAGAGAGCTTTTGAAACAAAATGTTGAGTGGCAATGGTTAGAGTTTCACACTAAAGCATTTACAGACTTAAATTTTTTTATTTCCAACGCGCCTGTATTAGGAATATTTGATAGTAACAAACCAATAACTATTCAAGCGGATAGTTCAAAAGATGGGTTAGGATGTTGTTTACTACAAAATGGTCAGCCTATAGCATATTCATCTCGTAGCTTAACAAATGCCGAAAAAAATTATGCTCAAATTGAGAAAGAATTTTTAAGCATATTGTTTGCTGCAAACAAGTTTCATTATTATATTTATGGCAGGGAGGTTGAAGTCCTTACAGATCATAAACCATTAGTCTCCATAATGAGCAAAAGTATATGCAATGTATTATAAAATAGATTACAAAGAATAAAAATTAAGCTTTTAAAATATCACTTAAATCTTAAGTATCTTACAGGCAAATTCATGTACATAGCTGATTTGTTGTCACGTTCATTTTTGGATACACAAGTAGGTGGGGAGAGCATTGAAACGATTGAATTTGTTCACACATTGACAAAACAATTACAGATGTCAGAATCTAAAAAAAAAAGAATTTTGGGATGCTACTTCAAGGGATCAGGGGTTAAAATTGGTGCAGAGCTATTGGCAAATGGGTTGGCCTGCTGGTGTTGAGCAGGTTCCTCGGGAAGCCCGATCTTAATTCAAACTTAAAAATGACTTGACTGTTGAAAATGGCTTGGTATTTCTAGGTACCAGAGTTGTAGTGCCAACATCTTTGAGAAAAAGTATGTTATTGTTATTGCATGAAGCACATTGTGGGATTGAGAAATCCAAGGCTAGAGCCAGGCAAGTAATGTTTTGGCCAGGAATTAATGATGATATTGAAAAAATGATTTCTATGTGTTTAGTTTGTGATAGGTACCGACCTCAAACAATTAAAGAACCATTAATTGCTCATGAGATTCCAAGTTTGCCGTATGAGAAAATTGTTGTTGATATTTGCGAGTATGGGGGAAAAAACTATCTGGTGGTAGGTTGCTATTCAACAAAATGGCTAGATATTGTACTAATAAATAACAAAAATGCTTTAGAAGTAATTACCAAGTTAAAAGCCATTTTCTCCACACATGGCATTCCCAAAACTATGAATTGTGATAATGTACCCTTTGGTAGCTGGAAAATGAAACATTTTGCTAAAGAATGGGGCTTTGAAATCAACACCAGCAGTCCTCGTTATCCAAAATCTAATGGGTTTGCTGAAAAAAATGGTAGGCATTGCAAAAAGCATATTACGAAAAGCAGGGGTTGAAAAACTTTATGATGCATTACTAGAATACAGATGTACTCCAATTTCAGGTATAAATCTATCACCCAGTCAAATGCTTTTTAGTAGAAATTTAAGAACAAGGTTACCTATTACACAGGCAGGATTAAAACCCAGAAAAGACAATACATTTAAAAAGAAATTACTTGGTAAACAAAAAAGAGCTAAATTTTATTATGACAGACATGCTCAGGTAAGACCTGACTTCAGTCCTGGGGATAAGGTAATGTTGAGGGTAGGAAATTTATGGGAACCAGCAGTAATTGTTAAAAAACACTCAACACCTAGGTCATATTGGGTTAAAACTAGAAACAACAGAATTATTAGACGTAATAAATTCCATTTACGGAAAACTAATAATCAAAATAATATAATGTTTTCAGACAACTCTGATTTGTGTAATAATGTTCAACATGGTCAAAGTGTAGAGGATAGAATTGAAACTGATGATCCTCACCATCAGAGCAATACCAATAATGACATGACTTCTGTGTATAGAACAAGAAGTGGCAGACGTATAAATCTTCCTCCAAGATACAGTGATTATGAAATGTAATGTAGTAATAATTTTTTTTAATGTAATGTAATTATATTCTTTTTCCTCCAACAGACGAAGATGTAACATATATTGGCAACAGCATGAGATTGAACTGAAGTGAGTTAAGCTGCTAGCAGCCAGCAGGGAATAAACAACGTGTGTAAGATGCTCGGTGCTAGTAAAGTTAATACGTTGATGAATGATTGTCTTAATTATTTATAATTAATTGAATAACATAAAACAACATCCCCTCCCCTTAAATTTCCGGTCACGCTACGCCTATGGCCATGGGAGCGTTCTTCTCAAATTTCCCGCTTGCATTTTAATATTTTAAGTGATTCTTTTTGCATAGGATAGCTGAGGTCGATCTCTAACCGGGCTAGTTTTCGATTTCGGTTGTAGATTTTTTTAATTAAGTTACTTTTACTTTCGTAATGGTTCCTAAAATGAAAGTAGAAAAAAAAAAACTGCAACCAAAATCGAAACAGTAAAAACTAGCCCGGTAAAAGATCGACCCCAGCTATCCTATGAAAAAAAATATATATATTAAAATGCAAGAGAAAAATTTGAAAAGAAGGCTCCCATAAGTTTAACATTAACGTAGGAGTATCTTCGTGTGATTAGAACTGACTCTTTAAGTTAAATTAGCTAAATGAAAGGTGACTTGTAAATATAATTATTTTCTATCTAAAAAAGAATTATCTACTTGATCAGTGTGAGGTTAAAAACCAGAATTATTAAATTAAAATTACATATGCTGTTCGTCATGCCACTTCGGCGAGCTTAAAAATATATCTCATATAGACACGATTCATATTGAGTTTCTACTTGTTGTAAAGTAGAAAATCAGTAAAAATTACACCATACTAATGCAACTGCAATACTTAATATTCAATTTGATGAATGAAAGTGCACGCTTCCTGATAAACATGACGTCATTTATGCATGCGGCAACTTTTTGTACATGGATGGAGATTAGAATCCCAATATATCTTTAGAACTATAACGATCTAGTAAATCTTCAAATCAGGGGCCTCAAGGTCAATGTCGCAAGACATTCCAATTTTCACATCACTTCACTTCACATCATACCTAACATTTTGAAATCCGCAATTTAGTAATGTTAGATTATATGTTTGTTTCTACCCAAATCGGGACAAACCAAACGTGACAAGAAGGATACTTTTCCATCATAGAAGCATTTCGTACATTTTGTATTGTTATATACTTCAGCTTTCTAGTACAGAGGTTGACAAAAACTGTTTTGCTTATTCATTTCGTCAGTGATGCTCCAAAATGTTCATTTGAATTTAGTTGCAACACATAAACGTATGTGTAGACATTTAAACCTATTGCGTAATCTTCAGTAATCAGGTTTACTAAAAAATGGCGTATTTTAGCAGGTATGATTTGCATAATAGAGTGCTTTTTGTGACAGCTCTTTTTTGATACCTACATAGATGGATATGGTCAAAATGGAGTTAAATTACGGTAATTAAATAACCGTAGTTAATACGGTAGTTAAATAACCGTTTTCTAAAAAAAAAACAAGAACGAAAAATCATGCGTCAAGCATAGATTATGTAACACTTTCCAACGCTTCCAAAATAATTTTACGAATCATACTCTTTAATAAGCTAAAAGATAACATCTAAGTAATCCGAATACTTTTATTCAGCCCTGTATAGGATCTATAGATTTGTATATATACTACATAGGATGCTAAATTTTAGTTCAGTTAGGAAACACGTAGCACAGTTTAAAATTCTCCGTCTGGAGTTAAATAATACGGAAATGTGTTCCCGAACTTTTGTGCTTCCCTGTATAGGATCTACAGAATTTATACACACCACGTAATATACAAAAAGCGATTTAAAATTAAAATCGCATTCAGTAACTTAAAACGCACTTCCAGGAATTATTGTTAACATACAGTAGAGAATTCTTTTGTGTGTCCCTGTAAATGAACGATAACTGCTATACACACAATATTCTGTAGTAAGTCTCTTGTAGTGAACCTTATATAAATTTCAATGCGTTTAAAATAGGGAAACATTATTTAAATAAACCGCAGACGATTTTTCTCCATAGACGTAATGTAACGGAATTCTTTTGACTGTCCCTGTAAAGTAAGTATAAGTGCTATGCACACCCTATTCCATATTAAGCTTCTTCTAATGCACCTTAGTGATATATATAAATTTCAGTGCGTTTAAAATAGTGAAACATTATTTAAATAAACCGCAAATGATTTTTCCCCATAGACCGCAATGTAACGGAATTCTTTTGAGTGTCCCTGTAAAAAAACTATAAGTGCTACACACTTCCATTGAAATAGGGAACATGCTATAGATAACGATTATAACATATAAAAATTGCAGGGCAATCCGAGCATATTTACGGGAGTTAGAGCACGGACAGACGGCAGACGGCAGACGGCCAGACGGCAGACGGCCAGACGGCCAGACGGCAGACGGCCAGACGGCCAGACGGCAGACGGCCAGACAAACCGAAGTCATAAACACTTTTCAACTAGGTTGGAAAGTGTTAAAAAACGGTCAAATTACTGGACAGTTTGCTGCAAATTTTTAACAGTGTAGCGCAAAGACTCTTCACTTCACACCACTGATTTTGCGTGCCGATATGTGTCATGAACACGGCGCGAACAGCAGCACACTGTTCACAAGAGTAACACATCAAAGCATACTTACTGGCAGGGCTGTAGCTATAGGAGTAAACAATAGGCTCAAGAAAATGTAGGGTAGGGGGGGGGGTGCTCATACTGGTTCTCTCTCTCTGACATATGCACGCACAAACACAGATATAAATGATCAAAGTATTATATAGAAAGGTAAATTAGAGCATATTCATATTGTAGGCGCATTTTGTTTATTATTAAACTTTTTATAATAACTTCATTTGATGTTAAGAAAAGTAAAGGCTGCAGACAGGGATGTAATGGAGAATATACGTATACCTTCTGGATTATTTTAAGAATTTTTCTGGATTATTTATACCCTCTTCCAACAGCGTATTCCCTCTGGTTTTTTTTTACGACTATATCACTGGCTACAGAATAAAAATTTTCAGTGTATAATTATACTAGTGAAATAATAAGTGATGATGTCAATGAGTCAATAAAAAACTGACAGTTCACCTGTTTCAAAAGAGTTGCAACCTTTAATTTTTTTCTGAATATTCCCTGTCTTTAAGGATTCTAAAGTTATGTTTTTATATGATAAAAAAAACATTAGAAAAATCAAGGATGTATTTTGCATTTTAAAATTATTTTGTGTCGAGTCAAATGCTAAAACCACTTATATTTAAATTGGCTATTAGCTTTTTTCATTAAGTATAATTGAAATTTTCTAAAATAAAAGCGTAAGTCATGTGACTGTCATCAACAGTTCCGGGACGGCCGTTTCACTTTTTCATATGCCAGGCGGCCATTTTTATTCAAAATTATTTTTTCGAATAAAACTGCATAAAAGTTCCATTTTAAGAAAGATCGTTCAAAATAAATTAATATTTGAGAGATGACTTACGTTCAATTATGTATATATTCTGCAATAACTTCAGTCAAAATTAGGTTCCCAGTTCAAGTTCTCTATTCATGAAAGTAAACAAAAAAAAGATTGATTCGCCGTGAACATTTAAAATATTAAATCATGGAGGTAATCATTCGCAAAGCAAGTTCTCCGCGAATGAATTTTTGGACCGCTGCCTCGCGTCAAAAAAATAATTTCGTCAAAATAACATAATGTTGCATTGACTTTTCGTTCTGTTATTCTGTATTTAGATCTCTTGATTAATATGGGGGATGGGCTAGCGCAGCAGCGCTAGTAAAGAATCAAATAAGCCTGCAATATAAAAAATATATATATAAAAGAATTCCTAAATAGCTAATTTGCATGTTTCCAATACTTTCCGTCTTGTTTTTTTCAAGGTACTCCTGCACCGCCACACCCCCCCATCTATAATCTTCCATCAAGGTATCTCTTGCAAAGAGTAAAATGATTACGATTATTATTATTATTATTATTATTATTATTATTATTATTATTATTTTTACTGTATTAAAATGACACGCTACAGATTCTTTCCGGGATTTATGAATGATACTTGAGAGATCATGACAAATCTTTTAACACGTATTAATTCATTGAATCTTTCAAATTATTTTAGGGCTTACATTAATCAATAGATTGGCACGCGCAAAAGCGGTGAAAAAATACAGCCTCTTCTGAGTACATGTTCAAGTAAAAAATATCTAAGATTAACAATCAAAAGTAAACAACTTTTGTTTAATAAAAAGTAAATAAAAATTATGAAAAATGATTCGACAGCGATAAAAGCTAGTTTCCTTCTGCCATTCGATACAGCGGAAATTATCAAGCCATGATTCTACTAGCATATAGATAATCCAAAGTGGCCCGAAATCATCAATTTCTTTTCCTCGGGCATCAGTAACATGAAACACGGGATTTCTGACCACTGAAAGGTGAAGTGAAGTGAAAAGAAAAAAAATAAATTTGAAAGTCTAATCATTGAAAAAAGAAAAAGAAAAGATGGCCTCAGAATGGCAGCGATATATATGTTCTTTTATTTTTATTATAATTTTGTAGCGATATTCTCATTCCCCTCTCGGGTTTGAAAAAGATCTGTAAAAAGTGTGTACAAAAAACTGTAAAATGAGTGAAGAAAAAGAATATACAGAATAAAAATAGAATAAAAAGATTAACCGTGGAATATCGTCTGGCTTTGTATTTTTTTCTTCGGAAAACTTTTCGCGAGTGGCTACGATCTATTGTCATACGATTGTGTAAAAGTATGCCGACAGGATCAATAAATGTAAAAGAGGTTAAAACATTTAAATGATGAGGTGGTCCAACTCGTTTTAAACACACAAGACAAGGTGGATGAGTCTAGAAACCTGCCATTACAACATACTCTATTTGTTTAAAAGTGTTAACAGGGGTTTATTCGACATTTCATGTAATCCAGTGAAGAAACAATTCATGAAATTTGTTTTCATTTCATTAGAATAACTAGCTTCGTAGCAACCCGCTGTGTTGCATTTGTATTTTATAATATCTTTCGAGTTTTTGGGAGAAAATTATTACCAATCCGGTAATTAAAATGTATAGGTCACAAGCTAAAAATGTAATCATTATCATTTATAAATCTTAATTCGACCTTTCAATTACCGTAAAATTCCTTAAAATCGAACAATTAGTTACCGAGTTTTTGAATAATTGAAAAATTGGTTAATTGCTTGATTAATACTCTCCGTTTTTTCTATTTTCTCAAACACTCTTTTAGATTTCGGGATGCGACAAACTATAGATTGCAGACAGGACATTCTCTATCTGCCCCTCATAAGTTTAATTCTCGTTATGTAATCATTTCTGAGCCAATTTCAGTGAAATAAACAGCCAGATAGACAATAATAATATTAATAACAATGTTACTTTTTACTATACGTTGTCTAGTGGAATGAACTTAGAAATAGGTGTTTTTCTGATACTCACAGACAGACACTCCAATTTTGTGTATTAGCATAGACAGGGGTTTGTCCAGACTTTTTTCACAGGGTCCTGTTTTTGTGAAATTGTGAACAGCTTTTGATATTTGTGAAAAATCTAATCATAATTTTGTGAATTTGAAATGGTCGTTGTATTCAGGTTCTTGTTGATGCATTTCTAAGAAGATATATGGATATAAAATACATATATTTTCTTTATATATGTAAAAGTGACACGTCAGATTTTACTTTTAAACGATTAATTTGTGAAATGTTTGGTTTAAAGATGGAAAATTTTTGTGAAAAACCTATTTTTAAGACAAAGAATTTTCATCAATGTTCATCTCACGAAACCCTATTACTCCCGCTTCGTTGTCCGTCCGTCACAGAGCCGGTACTCAGAAACTATGCAACTTACAGTCATGAAATTTTGTGTACTTATAGCTAAATACCTATTACGAAGCTCAAAATCATAAAATTTGAAAAAAAAATCGTATTTTAATATATAGAAATAAAAAACCAAAAATCTAACAGCTTTTTCCTATTAAATTTATACATTTTTCGTTGTAGCAGTTGCCAACAATTAAAAATCCACAATAAAATTATTTCTACAGTAACTAATCTCATCAAAAAGTCACCTGTAAAAAATGCAGCCAAGTCTCGTAACTCATTTACCGTAAAAAGTACTGAGATCGTATAAAGCCAAGTTTAACTATCTTATTAACTCTGAAATTTTCATTCACAAATCACTCCTAGTCCCTACATCTTTTGTTAATTATTATTTTGTGACTTGGCAATTACGCAGCACAGGGAAGTTATTACACCTTACTATGTTATGGGATGGGATGGGATAATTTAATTAAGGCAAATTATATACGCACATGGAAGTTATTACACCTTAATATGTTATAGTATTATTTGATTAAGACTATCTATATACATCACATTCTCGTGCTACATAATTGCCAAGTCACAAAATAATAATTAACAAAAGATGTAGAGACTAGGAGTGATTTGTGAATGAAAATTTCAGAGTTAATAAGATAGTTAAACTTGGCTTTATACGATCTCAGTACTTTTTACGGTAAATGAGTTACGAGACTTGGCTGCATTTTTTACAGGTGACTTTTTGATGAGATTTCACTTCTTTTTGTAAGTAATCCTCCTTTTCTTGATTTTGGGCTCTTTTTGGAGATCATCCACTGATTTTCGACGAAGTTACCTTAACGGAATTTCAGGTAACTAGGCAAGCACTAAGTTTTGGGAGGGGGGAGTCAAAAGTACTCTCAACTGCTTCCAGGAAAGGTGCTATCCATCTGAGATATTACTCGCAGCCTAGATACTTGATATTTAGCACAAAAGTACTGTTTAGGATAAAAAGAAAGCCAAAATTAAAATTTTCGAAAATTTTCAATATATCAAACTATATTTGAATTTTCAAAGTTTTTTTTTTTTTTCGGATTTTTAAATTTTTCCTTATTTTGTATCCTAAACCCTACCTTTCTGCCAAATGTCAAGCTGGTAGGACTACCAAATCGAATTATATTCAAACCTTCAACTTTTTATAAATTTATTGATTTTTCGATTTTACTTCTACGTTTCCTGATTGTCATGCCAATATAGTAATTCTTTGATCCGTCTTCTTAGGATCATTTAGGTTCAATTTAAAGATAAATCAAGATAATCTTAGTGTCACCATGATTTTATTTAGAAAGGACTATCAAGCCATAACCAGCCAGTAATGTCGGGAGGACAGGGGGAGCTGTGAAGATTTTTTTGGTGCTAACATCATTTAACAATCCATATTTCATATGCAAATTAAATAGAGTATAACCTGTGAAAGAAAACAAACATGCATATAAAGGAACCACCCATAATGTAGCCGGTCTATAGCGGAGCTTTTCTATACCGAAATTCGTAAACAAAAAGAAAAAACAGCATAATCCGTTGAAAAAAACCTAAAACAATTACGAGCGATGTACTAGCTAATAGGACAATTATCTTAAAACTCATGTTTCTAGAACAACAAAATTGAATTGTTTTAAATTTTTTTTACAGATATTTCGATTTTTTTTCGAATTTTACAAATTTTTAAAAGTTTCTTTTTTGAATCGTAAATATTACCTTTACACTACATTTTAAGTCTCTAACAAGATCGAATTATTTTCAATTTTTTTCGAATTTTCCGGATTTTTTAATTTTTCCTTATTTTGTATCCTAAATACTACCTTTATTCCGAATTCCAAGTTTCTAGCGCAACAAAATCGGATTATTTTCAAATTTTTGATTTTTTTTTTTTTCGATTTTTTGAATTTATTTTCGATTTTTATTGTGTATTTTTTTTCTGAATTCTAAACACTACCTTTACACCACATTTTAAGTTTCTACGACTAGGATCGTATTATTTTCAATTTTCATTTTTGTTGTAATTTGTTGAATTTTCGAATTTTCCGGATTTTGTAATTTTTCCTTTCTTTGTATCCTAAACACTACCCTTTTTCCAAATGTCAAGTTTCTAGGGCTACGGGTTCTACCTAATCTTTTTGATGACGCGTGAATGAGTGAGTGAGTGAGTGACAAAAAATCGAATGTTTGAGTTCATATATCGTCTGAACCAGAAAAGACAAACTTGTAATTTTAAATTTTGGTCCTGTGTGCCAAATACTCTAGGAAAACGAAGTTCCGGGTTTTTTCTTTTTTGAATCGTAAATATTACCTTTACACTACATTTTAAGTCTCTAACAAGATCGAATTATTTTCAATTTTTTTCGAATTTTCCGGATTTTTTAATTTTTCCTTATTTTGTATCCTAAATACTACCTTTATTCCGAATTCCAAGTTGCTAGCGCAACAAAATCGGATTATTTTTCAAATTTTTTATTTTTTTTCGATTTTTTGAATTTATTTTCGATTTTTATTGTGTATTTTTTTTTTCTGAATTCTAAACACTACCTTTACACCACATTTTAAGTTTCTACGACTACAAGATCGTATTATTTTCAATTTTCATTTTTGTTGTAATTTGTTGAATTTTCGAATTTTCCGGATTTTGTAATTTTTCCTTTCTTTGTATCCTAAACACTACCCTTTTTTCAAATGTCAAGTTTCTAGGGCTACGGGATCTACCTAATCTTTTTGATGACGCGTGAATGAGTGAGTGAGTGAGTGACAAAAAATCGAATGTTTGAGTTCATATATCGTCTGAATCAGAAAAGACAGAAACTTGTAATTTTAAATTTTGGTTCTGTGTGCCAAATACTCTAGGAAAACGAAGTTCCGGGTTTTTGGGAAACTCCAGCGCAGAGATATGGGGGGGGGGGGGTCAAAAGTGCCCTAAGTAGCTTCCAGAAAAGGATGCTTATGGCTGTGCATTCTCGACTTGGCGGAGGCACTACGGTGCCTCCAGATTTTCTATGGAAGTATTTCTACGTGAAAAATGAAAATGAAATAAAAAGTTTCACCAATTGAAACAAGTGGGTAAGTGTGATCGGAGATCGCTCAAAAGGTTTCGTTTAATACTCCTTTCAAAACACTTTATCCTTTCTTTAATAAATCCAAATTAAAAAAGGTCACGTTTTTTATAAAGTAAAAATTACTGGTATATTTTTCTCGTTTTTTCGAATATATAAATTAATCCGATAGCGTGCGAAGCCCGCTATTATATTCTGTCATAATAATATCTGTCATGTGGACTAAATGCGATATTTAAAAAAAAAAAAAATTCAAAATTAAACATGTTGTGTGCACCTTCAAAAATTTAAAATATGCGAATATTTCCGTAATCGGGTTTTTATCATGATTCAATACCTTCTCAAACTCATATATTTACTACATTAAAGACGTGAGTATAAAACATCACAAATTTACTGAATGGTGTATACAAACGTTTTGTATACACCATTCAGTAAATTTGTGATGTTTTATACTCACGTCTTTAATGTAGTAATGTTTCATGGTGTAATCGTCCAGCATTTATATCATATATTTACTATTCTCGATTACACATATTGATACTCGCTTTGTATTATTCTGAAACATTTGAAAAATCCGTTAAACTTCCGATATGACGTCAGATTTTCTTTTTAATTCTCTAATGACGTGATATTAATCTGCTTTGTGTACATACACATACTCAGACTCCTTGTATTATGGAGAAATCTTAGACATTTTCCGTTTTATTATGACTATGACGTCAATAAATTTTATTTCATATTAATCCTTTTTTCAATTGGTGAAACTTTTTATTTCATTTTCATTTTTCACGTGGAAATCGTCTGATAGAAAAATAATTATTGTAGAAAGAATTTCATCGTGGATTTTAAATTTTTGGCATTTGCTATAACGAAAAATGTTTAAATTTAATAGGAAAATGCTGTTAGAATTTTGGTTTTTTATCTCTATTTAATAAAATAATACGAATTTTTCAAATTTTAATATTTTGAGCTCTTTATAGCTGGTATTCAGAATTATACACAAAGTTTCAACTCTGTAAATTACATAGTATTTGAGAATGGCTCTGTGACAGACAGACAACGAAGCGGGAGTAATAGGGTTTCGTGAGATGAACGAAACCCTAAAAAAGATTAATAGGACGTCGTATTGGTAATAAAACGGAAATTTTCAAACATTTCTCAATAATACAAGGAGTATGAGTATGTGTAAATACAGAAAGCAGCTTAATATGACGTCATTAGAGAATTAAAAAGAAAATGAATCTGACGTCGAACATTTTGAAGGTCTCTATACAACATGTTAAATTTTGAAATTGATTCTTTTTTTAATATCGCATTTAGTCCACATGACAGATATTATTATGACAGAGTATAATAGCAAGCTTCGTTCGCTGTACTGCTTTATAAAATTCGTACTGCTTTATAAAAAACATGACTTTTTTTCTTTTTAACACTTTCCAACCTAGTTGAAAAGTGTTTATGATTTCGGTTTGTCTGCCGTCTGTCCGTGCTCTAACTCCCGTAAATATGCTCGGATTGTCCTGAAATTTTGGTATGTTATTGTCGTTCACTATAGCATGTTCCCTACTTCAACGGAAGTGTGTAGCACTTATAGTTTTTCAGGATCGTTTTACTAATCTAATTTCTTTAGATTATTCACCTCGTTGTACGAGTGATTTTATCATATTTTTAAAATTATATTAACTCTTCAACGACGAAACATCCACATCTGTTCAAGAAAATTAATAATATCTCATGTAAGAAATATATACAAATGTAAACACATACTACGACACTTTAATCCAAATTACACGTTTTTTTTTTTTTTTTTTTGTATTTTTTGTTTGGAAAAAAATATTTCGGTAATCATTCTATGATAGTTAACTTGTATCAAAATAAATTCTCATTTATGTCAATAGAATACTAAAATCACTTGAAAATAATTTGTTTTGCAAAAAACAATATTGCAGCAAAATAGTGCGAGTTACTTGAATTTTATTATTTTGATATCTCTATAATAAAACTGTAAGTCATGTGACTGTCCTCAACAGTTCCGGGATGCCGCATCGCTTTTTCATATGCCAAGCGGCCATTTTTATTCAAAATTATTTTTTCGAATAAACTGCATAAAAGTTACATTTTAAGAAAGATCGTTCAAAATAAATTAATATTTGAGAGATGACTTGCGTTCAATTATGTATATATTCTGCAATAACTTCAGTCGAAAGATTCGCAGTTCAAATTCTCTATTCATAAAAGTAAACAAAAAAAAGATTGATTCGTCGTAAACATTTAAAATAATAAATCATGGAGGTAATCATTCGCAAAGCAAGTTCTCCGCGAATGAATTTTTGGACCGCTGCCCGCTGCCTCGCGTCAAAAAAATAATTCGCACCAGTGAGACAATCAAAGTTTACCATAATTATGTGCTATACAACTCAACTTTCGGACCTTTTCTTGACGTAAATTGAACTCATGTAATAATATTTAATGAATCAGATTTTTAGCATTTTTAAAATCGCTAATACAGCTTTTATTTATCGCGTGTACAAATTAGAAATGATACTTTGATTTTGAAATCAAATGTTTTGATTTATGATATTATTTCTTATTTATTTATTTATTTTCTCTTTTAAATGAAAAGTGTGAAGTATTTTAAATTTATGGAATATAAGCATTTTAGATTAAAGTTAAGTATTTTAAATGAAATGAGTGACAGGTTTATAATTTAAAATTAAATTAATTGTAGTATGAATGACGGTGATGGGAACGATATTTGGCGAATTATCATCTGCTCCCGGCTAACAAAAATACTCATAATTAAAAAAAAGAATAAAAATAAATAAATGATAGTTTGTTGTAAATAAATATTGATATACATACAAAAATAATTTATAGAATTAAAATAAAAAATAAAAGTAAATAAACAACAATTTCCATAACAAAGTTTTCGCCAAATTGGCGGGGGAGGGGGGGGGGGGAATCGCGCCAACGTGCGTATGTGACATTTGTGCCCAAAAAATATGCGAAATGCTACCATGATCGCAAAAGTTCATGATTTGTCTATTAGAATCTTCCGATTTGGCGAAGGATTAAGGGAAAATTAAATTATGAATAAATGTAACGTGTTGCAATGTTTAACATACATTTAAGGGAGACCAAACTGGTCGCCAGTGGCGGCTAGTGTAAGAAATCTACCCTATATATATAAAATCCTAATGAAACGAATTTGTGAAACGATTTTATGAAACGAATTTATGAAACGATTTTATGAAACGACTGATTAAACGACTGATTATGTTTCAAGGCTATTTTTAATAAAATATTAAACGCTTGATGGTGAAATTAATACCAATTGTTCATAAAAATCCGCGGATGTCAAAACTGGTAATAGAATTTTGAAATTGGAATTAGTTTTCGAGATATTAATTTTTTTCTAATTTTAATGACATTTCTGTAATGATGGCAACTAATTACTCACTTTTTTGTGACAAAAAAGGGAAAAAAATTGAAAAGGATCCCGATAGGGATTATTGATTTCTTTTTATTCGTCATTTTCAAATTGAAATTGAATTTATATTTTATTTCAATCGATAATGAAGACAAGATTATGATTAAATTATGTTTTTCAGGAAAATTTGAAAAAAAAATCACATTTCTATCGTCAGGATTCAATCGTCCGTCAGCATTTAATTTAATTTATAAACTGAAAATATTTTGAATAAATTCGTCCAAATGACGTCATTTAGGTAAACGCAAAAGAAAGGGGGGGGAAGGAATTAATAGTAATTATTATTTATTGATATCATTTTGTTATTTTTTTGTAAAATTTAACTAAACGAATTTATAAAATCATTAATTCGGATATTTAAAACTAATATATAAAATAATAATTGCCCAACTGAACGGAAGAATAAAATATCCTGCTTGGTTTTCTATCCTGCTTGGTTTTTTCCGCCAAGCTTTTTAAAAAAGCGTCAAGACCCCTATAATAGAAAAGCACCAAAAGTTCATTGGGTTTATTTTCATAACTTTTGGCAACAAATCTATGTATATTAACGAATCTATCCCTTTTTGAAGCTCGAATAAACTCCCAAACCTAAAAGCAAAGGATCCTATAATGGAAAAGCACCCGATTTTCTTATGGACAATATTCAAGTGACAGAACATGGTGTAAAATTACCGCGGATAGCAAATTTGTTTAAATATCTCATCAATTGATGCCGAATAAATGCAGGCATGCATGCACAAAATATTTAATTAATTTTGTATGATAAATAATTATTAGAAAATTCGTATATACATATTAATTAAAAAAATAATTTACATATTTAAAATAACATGAAAATATGCATGATGGTGCACTAAAATAGAGAGAAAATTAAAATCTGTTACAGAAAATGTTTATAACATAGTACTTTTCAATACCGTGGTTCTTAATGTTATTCACAAGCAGATGGAATTTTTCTCATTCTTAAACGCAAAGGAAGAATAGAATAGAGATTGTTGTTATAAAAGTCCGAGAGGTAGTCACAATTTAAACCTAACCATTTTATACAAGCTGGTTTTCAAGTAGTAATTGATTTTACTTATCAATCCTGAAAACAGTCGTCAGTTGTCGCAACAACTGTGTATGAGGCCATGATAATCGAAAAATGTCCCATTAAAATGTTAAAAGCATGGCAACCCAATTACAGATTTACCAATATTTTTAAAATAAAGCACGCTGTCATGTTTTTAGAGGCCTCGAAGTCTGAGCGGGGGTTGACGAGCGTAGCTCGCAGGGGGTAGGCCCCCTAGTATTCTTATAAATGTATAAATAATTTTAAAAAATTGAATTTTAGGATATCAAATATAATGAAGATTATATTAAAAACTAGTGAGATTAATGGACAACCAGAGGGCCCGTGCGAGGATTTCGCACTGAAATCTAATATTTTTTAGGTACTGCTCTATTATCCCGTCGACCACTTTTCATAACAAAAAACTATCGCCAAACTGTAAGATTAAACGCCAAAAATGCAGTCCCATTTACTTGATATCAGAAGCATTATACGTGTTTGATACGTAATCAAGTGGTTTTTAACGCGACATTTGCGTGTATTTTTCATTATGTTTTACTTATTTATTAGTTATTTCATTCATTAAAATAACAATTGTGTCCTTAAATTCTTATATTTTATTTATTTATTTATTTTGATATTCCAATGGCAACGTTCTCTCGTTTATTTGGCGATAGTTTTTTGTTATGAAAAGTGGTCGACGGGATAATAGAGAAGTACCATTTTTTTTTATCAATATGTAATATTTCTTAAGATGCAGGTTTAAACATCTAAAGAAAAAGTAAGGATAAAAATATCTGCAAACAACATTTAATTTTTAGTCAAGCTAGAATATCATCTAATTTATTCCATCAAAGTTATAGTAAAAACTGATCGAAGATTGCAAAATGCACGCGCGAGAAAAAAAAAAATAACAATCGTATTTTAATTGCATTAGAGGATGACGTCATCCGCTTCGGGAAAACATGGGACACAGAAATATAAATCTAAACATTTCAATTTCAATTTCGTTTTTTAATCATAAATATAAAATAAACCCGTGCGGTGTTTTTTATAATAATTGCTGAGCATCACATAATGTGGTATTTTTTTTTTGTGGCAACGATACTTTGAAGAAAACCTTTCATTTCTTTTATGAAAACAATGCCGATTTAATTTTTAATCTTCAGCAAATTTTAATCAAAAACATGTTTTAACGAATTGTTAAGTGTGCTATGTCAGAAGCCAGTTCAAAATCCTTTCATATGCCATCTCATTCGTCGTTCTGCGTTTCGTATTTTCTGAAATAAAGGGATGTTGACAGGAGAAATAATATATATGATGATTTGTAGAGCTGTCGTTGAGGTCTCTGATCTGCAGATTTACTAGTATAAATTTGCATACATATGTAAGCAAAATTTTTATACCACCTCTGAAAAGTTACATAGTTTTAATGCTACTTGTTATAGTGACTGTGAAGTGATTTATTAATTTATTTTTGTTGAGGAAAAAAAATGTAATTTAAATGCTCTGTTGAAAATGAATTATCTTTAACGGGCTTCTACAAATCACTTAACATTCCAAAAATATAAATGAAAAATAAGTCAGAAGTATTACTTTTTTTATGAGAAAGTTTGTGTTCTTCCTTTTTCTCTGAAAATTCTTTAAGAATTTTGTCGACACTAGTAAAACCGGAAATTTTACTCAAATTTTATAAAAATATTTTATACCAGAATTTTTAAAACTATTATTTAAAACTATTTAACTGATTTCTGTATGGTATATATTTAACTTATTTTATGATGACATTTCTAGTTCAAATCGAAATATATTCGTTTTGTACTGGTCAAAATGACCATTCATGGTCATTCCAGTGTTAAACTCCTGCCCACTGGAGATAGCATACCAACATAATTTCTAAGCTCTTCAAACTTTTAGTTAGATTGGTGATCTCAAATAAATTTTGATCTTAGAAAAACATCTTTCTCCAAATGCCACAGACACTTAAAATGACAAGAAAATCCAAATAGAAATAAATATATTTCGAAATGCGGTGAAACTATTGTTGTAAGCAAAGAATTCGAGCATTAGTATCTGTATAGAACTTTGAATCTTTGATGATAGAATTGACTTTAGTGCTTCCATTTCCTCACAAAGCACGTATCCATCTATATCAGACAGTTTTGTGATCTTTTTTTTTTTTGGGGGGGGGGAGGGAAGCTCTAGTATGTCAATCCCAATTTAAGTACACTTTCTGATGGTGTTTTCTGATGGCAAACACTTTCTAAAATGTTCAAATAGATTTTGATACTATTGCTTTATTTACCACCTGATTAAGCATTGGACTCAAAAGGCTGTTTTGGGTTTGCCAAAGATTCATCTACAGATTTATAATCAAACAATTTTCTTTTTGTGTAAGCACTTACTCCGAAGCTTGAATTTACAGGCTGAACATTTACGTCTATGGCAAGTTCACCAACGTCAATCAGGCCTTCATCAAAACTTTTACTATGTGTAACCTTTTTTAGCTACAAAGATTTTGGAATTTAAAAAAAAAGCCCTGTAGCAACAACAACAATCAATCTGAAATTCTATACTCACATAATTTACTTGATAGAGTAAGGAGTGTCAGAACACTAGTGAGGCTAGAAATTTGTAATTTATCATTTGACTGATTAACAATAGAACATTAATTTTTGCTTGAGCATCATCGCTGTTTTCTGCAACTCTTCTAGTGCATTACAAAGTTCTGCAGCTTGGTACCGTACATACAACTTTCACACTTTGCCTTCAACATCCCCATCGTGTTTCAGTAGAGAGTTTTACAGACAGATCTGAAACATGTTTTTTAATCTGCTTGTCTTTTAGTAGATGATGCAATAATGGTTGTAAGTACGCTCCAAAGAGTTCCAAAGAAAGTTTTTGCATAATAATATGCCTTGGCCATCGTCTCTAAAACTAAGTTGTGGTTGTGACTGTCAACTTGCACATGTGATGTAAATAAAGTTTTCAAATTGTTCTGTAGAAGTTGCAGCACTCCTGAGGTGTATCCTTTTATATTTACCCCGTTATTATATCTTGTCTAGGAATATTTTCAATATTTTAGTCCTAATGAGTCAAGTTCATGTTACACGAATTTTTGCATGTGCTACTTCGTACCTAGAAAAACTTTACGAAATAGTCACATATACTTGATGGAATGTTTGATTATACACCATCAGCTACATATCTAATTACTATCGACATTTGTTCCTGATGGTCACTGATGTTAGAATTACAAGCGGTAATTACAAGCGGCAAAATATTTAGCATCTTCGATTTACAAAATGCATCATGGCTCATGCAGAGCAGTTTGATCCAATTAATAAATTCATTTTGGATCCTTTTCAACACTTTTTCCAACATAGTTGAAAACTGTTTATGTATTCGGTTCGTCTGTCTGTGCTCTAACTCGCGTACATATACTCGGATTGCCATGCAATTGATATATGTTACTGAGGTTTACTATAGCATGTTCAGGATTGAAAATGAAGTGTGTATAATTTATAGTTCATTTACAGGGATACTCAAAAGAATTCCATTACATTACGGTCTATGGAAAAAAATCGTTTGCGGTGTATTTAATGATGTTACATTATTTCAAACATATTGATATTGAGATATGGCATGAGTTTCACTAGAAGAGGCTTACTATAGAATGTTGTGTGCATAGCCTTCATGGCTCATTTACAAAAGAATACAGTACACAAAAGAATTGGTTACAAAGAAGATGGTTACAATACTGTCTATTATCAATGATTCCTTGAAGTGCGTTTTCAGTTGTGGTAAGCATATTTAAATTTAACTATTTTTCTTTCTATTACTACATGATGCGTATAAATTCTATAGATCATATATAGGGCAGCACAAAAAATCTTGAGATTATTTTCATTTATTAACGGCAATTGCTGAAGAGAATTTTCAACTGTGCTATGCGTTTTCTAATTGAACTAAATTTTAGCATATTATGTAGTAAATATACAAATTTATAAATCATATACAAGACTATACAAACTAATTCGGACATATTTCCGACTATTGATATTAATTGGGTTTTCAAATGTGTTATGCGTTTGCCAAATTGTTTACTTAGACATCAGTTTTCACCTTATTAAAGGTGAAATTTTGTTAAAATATTCTAGAAGTATCGGAAAGGGCTTCATAATCTATGCTTGAAGCATAATTTTTGGTTCTAATTTAAATACTAATCGTGTATTTCCTGATTTTCGACTTTTTTTCAGACGTTCTTGCATTAATGAATCAAACTTCCCTCAATTGCCAACAAAATCAATGAAATTTCTTTTATGCGATGCTCCTGTGTATTTCTTTTAATTCTTATTAGATTAAGAAACAATTTACTCTAAAAAATCACATTAAAAGTAGTTTTGTCCTAAAATCATAAAAACTTACGTTGTATAATTTTACTGCGCAGAACATGTCTGCGAAACATGAAATGTGATGTTATGCATGTGATATATTGCAATGTGTTGCGGTGGATGCTTAAAAAGCCGAGAGCCTTTACACTCTAGCGCGGGGCTTAATTAGAAGCAACCACGTTTGCTACAAACTGGGCCTTGGCGGCCTGGCATCTAATTGGGCCCACTGCGGCCAATCCTGGTTTTATTCTCATATATATTTGTTAGTAAATTTTTTGAAGGTAGCGAGTAGTTTTTAGCGCGCTCTAAAGTAATATAAATAATCAATGTCTACTTTGATAAACATAGGTAAGATTTTGCTTACCTCCTTTTTCAGCAATCATCCTCACTCCTCATTTTACCGCGTGCCAGGTCTGCCAGTCTCCATGTCGATTTAATCCATTATTTGAAGATATACACTGCACTTGCACAAGTATATTAAAATTTATGAATTATTCCAACAACTTGATGTATCCATTTTATGCTGTGCACACTGATGAATTATGTACTTTTGGAATAGAAAATTAGTATTAACTAGCGGCCCTCCCTCGCTTTGCTTCGGGTTAACCTTGAAAACCTTCATCTCTTTGTGTTTTTCTGTAGACCTTTTTAATGTGTACAATAATTAGTACATTATTTTGATAAATCCTGTAGGGTTCAGCCTGCGTTTGCAATGTATAAGCGGAAAAAATGAAATTATTTACGACATCACATTAAAAACCTCAAAAATAACAGTATTTCTCCACTATTTAATGGATATACATATAAACCTTCCTCTTGAATCACTCTATCTATTAAAAAAACCGCATCAAAATCCGTTGCGTAGTTTAAAAGATTTAAGCGTACATAGGGATATAGGGACAGAAAAAGCGACTTTGTTTTATACTATGTAGTGATTTATCTGAAATTACAAAGCAAAACATATGGTTATTATACATATAAACCTTCCTCTTGAATCACTCTATCTATTAAAAAAAAACAGCATCAAAATCCGTTGCGTAGTTTTAAAGATTTAAGCGTACATAGGGATATAGGGACAGAAAAAGCGACTTTGTTTTATACTATGTAGTGATAATAATACAGTATTCATAATTAGTTTAAAATATTTAATTTATCATTCTTATATTTAATAGTTACATAATTTTAATTTTAAACATTAGTTAAATTTAATTTAATAAGTTTAAGGGAGAACGAAATATACATGTTCCTTCTCCATCGCGTGAGAAAAAAGCTTCTATTAAAGTTCTATATAGCAGAAAGAAAACAGTCTTAAGTCCCTTTCAGGTGATGTCATCTTTTAGTTCTTTGATTGGTTAAGAATGACGTAAAGTCAAATCACGTCATTCATACGAAATTCTGTTTCTTACTTCCTTGTTCAGTTCAAGAGTTTGTAAAAACCTCTTCATATTGCATCATCAATTTCATTTCCTCTTTGAAATTGAGTTAAGTACTTTTTATCTTGATGAGTTTAAATGAAGTAAATAAACTGTCATAGAAAATCAATTTGCGGAGATTATTTTCTTGATATATTACCAACAATCTCCTCCTTAATCTCTGGAATTTGATTTCTTAAATTTAAATTTCTCCTGTGAACTTCAAAGATGGGTTTGGGAGTGGGCTTGGTTAAGATGTCTGTTATCATATTCTTTGATTCACAATACTTTAGATTAATTGTTCCATTGTCCTTTAAATGTTTAATTGAATGATAACGGATATCTATGTGTTTCGTGCGACGAGTATACTTTTCTGATTCAATCATTTTTATGCAGGACTGATTGTCCTCATGCACAGTTATTGGTAATGTCTGTTCTAAGTCGAATTCTTGTAGGAGTCTAATTAACCATAAAATTTCTTGCGACGCATTTGCTGTTGAAATATACTCAGCTTCAGCACTCGACATGACTATACATTGTTGTTTTTTGCTAACCCATAATAATGGATTTTTCCTCAACAAAAATAAGTTTCTGCTGGTGAACTTTCTAGTTTGTATGTCTCCAGCCCAGTCCGAGTCACAATACACTTCTAGTTTAGGTTGGTGTGTTGTATTTATTTCTAATTTAAAGTTTTTAGTGCGATTTAAATAGGAAATCACTCTTTTAGTTGCCTTCCAATCCTTCTGTGAAGGGTTTTCGTTTTTTCTACTTAAGATGTTAATCGCGGCTGAAATATCTGGTCTTGTTACAGTAGCGATGTACAAAAGCGCCCCAATAGCCTTTCTGTACTCGATGTTGTTTGGCAATGGTATTTCATCATTATCATAATTTAAATAGCCTGTCTCCATGGGCGTTTTGTAAGGCTTTGCTTCTTCTAATTTAAATTTTCGAACTAATTCTTCAATTTTAATTTTTTGATTCAGTTTATATCCTTCGTTTGTTTTTTCAATTTTGATCCCTAGGTAATAGTTTAATTGACCTAAATCTTTTAGTTCATATTCAATCTTAAGTTTCTGTATAATTTCTTTAATTTCACTTTCTTTTGCAGATATCAAAATGTCGTCTACATAAACGATAATATATGCTTTACTGTTTTTAGTATTACGTATGAATAAACACGTGTCTGAAGTTGATTGTTTGAAATTTAACTTTTCTAATGATTCTGAAATTTTTGTGTGCCAAGCTCTAGCTGCCTGTTTTAGGCCGTATATAGCCTTATTTAATTTGCACACTTTGTTTTCATGATTTGGTACAACATAGCCTTCCGACTGAGAGATGTATATATCCTCTTCTAAATTTCCATACAAAAATGCAGTTTTAATATCTACATGATTTATGTTTAGTTTATGATAGGCGGCGGCTGCTAAAAAAGTTCTTATGGTTGTATGTGAAACCACTGGAGCAAAAGTTTCATAATAATCAATACCAAAATTTTGCAAATAGCCTTTTGCAACTAATCTTGCTTTGTATTTTTGTATTTTTCCTTTATCATCTAATTTTGTTTTGAAAAGCCATTTCGAACCTATTATTTTTGTATTTGGCGGGGTGTCAACTAATGTCCAAGTTTTATTTTGGTTGTGAGATTCTATCTCCTCCTGTGTCGCTTTGATCCAGTTTTCTTTTTCTACTGGGTTTTCCATGTTTATTATTTCCTGCCAATTTTTTGGTTCGTTTATATTTTCATCTTTAACCAAATAAATTAGTCTATCTGGGGGAACCCCTTTATTTACTCTATCTGATCTTCTCGGTTCGGTTTGATTTAGTTCAGATTCATTCTGAGTATCATTTTCATTTGAAATTTCGATTTTTATCAGATTTGGGTTTTCTGACTTTTCGTTTTCGGCACCAGTGTTTTCATCTATACTTTGTTCTAGCAATTTTTCTTTATTTGTATTTTTCGGATAGTTTTCTAAAAACTTCACAGTTCTTGCTATAGTGATATCTTTGCCGCTTGTGTATATACGATATCCTTTGGAATAATTATCGTATCCCACAAAGATCCCTTCTACTGCTTTATTATCTAATTTCTGTCTTTTTGGCTTGTTAATATATGCATAAGCTTTGCAGCCAAAAACTCTTAGGTATTTTAGATTTGGTCTTCTGTTTGACCATAACTCATATGGAGTTTTTTCGTTGGCTTTAGTCGGCAGTCGATTTTGTAGGTGATTTGCGGTGCAGATCGCCTCTCCCCAAAAATGTAATGGTAAATTAGAGTCATTTAACAATGTTCTTGTCATTTCAATTAGAGATATATCCTTGCGTTCAGCAATACCATTCTGACTTGGGGAATATGGTACTGTTAGCTGTCGCTTAATTCCATTTTCCTTTAGAAAATTATCTATATTAGAATTTTTAAATTCTTTACCATTATCAGTTCTGAGTTCTGTAGGCTTTTTGCCAAATTTATTGTTGAACAGAGCAACATATTCTTTTAATTTCTCAAATACCTCACTTTTATTTTGTAGGAGATAAATAATCGTAAATCTAGAGTAATCATCTATGAAAGTTAAAAAATAATTTTTCCCACCTATGGTTGGAGTTTGAATAGGACCACATACGTCGGAATGGACCAATTGCAGAATTTTATTTGCTCTAAATTCCGTTTTCTTTGGGTAAGGAGCTTCAGTTATTTTTGCTTTGATACAAGGCTCACATTCGGTACTATGGGAACAATTATTTATGTTTATTCCGCATGCTAATTCCTTCGTCATTAATTCTTTAATTGACGCTACATTTTTATGCCCTAATCTTCTATGGCATATTTCTATACAATTTTTATTTTTGCAATTAGTTATCATGTTTACGAAATTTTCATCTGTGGTTATGTTTGTTTGCTGAATTTCGTATAAATTGTTTTTTCTACTTCCTTCTAAGCGAATTAATCCTTCATATTCTAGAAAACATTTGTTGTCTTCGAACGTTAATTTGCATCCGTTTTTCGTAGCTTTAGCTACCGAAAATAAATTCGTTTCAATTTCGAGTACTAGTAGAACATCCTTTAATGTAATGTTATGTGTTTTTCCGTCTGAGGTTATCGTGGTAATGTTTACATTACCTGACCCGTAGGATTTTAATTTATTGCCGTTGGCAATTACGACGTTAGATTGTTCTTTATTTATTAATTCAGAAAATAAGTTTTCATCATTTGATATATGGGAGGACGAGCCAGAATCTATGATCAATGCTTTATTTTGCGATTTGTTAGTTAAAAATGCGCAATTTTTCTTTTCTTCGGTTCCAAGATAAGCTGTGCTTTTATTGTTCGGTTTATTTGAGTCCGCGCTTCTAAACTTATTTTCGTCTTTTTGAAACACTAATGAAGAAGAGAAATTTTTTTGTTGTTTTGTTTAAAGTTAGTTGTTTTATGTTTATTGTTCCAGCAATTAACTGTGTTATGATTTTTCATACGACAAATCGTGCAATATTTTTCTTCCTTTTTAAAAACCGTGGGTTTAAATTTTCTTTCGGCTCTAAAAGCTTTGTTGGAATTATCACTGGTATTTGAATGTTCGTTTCTTTTATTGAATTCATCTGTTAATTTGCTCTTTATAAACTCTGGAGTTAATTCGTCTTCGTGCCTGGCTTCTAATGCGGTTATGAGGGTTGGCAAAGAGCAGAGCAATAATGCTGAAATATGATTTGTTTTAATTTCTTCGCCTATGGCTGATAACTTATCAATAATTTCTAATATCTTTGTTATGTGCGTTATCATGTTGCCTCCTTCTGATAATTTTGTTGCGTAAAGTTTCCTAAGTAGGAAGAGTTTACTTGAGAGATTTGATCTCTCATGGATGCTTTTAAGCGTATTCCATGTGTCCCGTGCATTTTGTAAATGCTTAATATGTATGATTTGGTTGTCCTCAATACTTAAATTAATAAGAGCTCTTGCTTTTTTGTCTTTTTTCAAAAAATCTGGCGTCATTGGATTAGGTGGGTCGTCTGTGACGACTTCAAAGAGCTCTTCTCTTATTAAGAGCATTTCCACCTTAAATTTCCAGTTTGCATAGTTACTGGAATTTAATTTTTCAATTATACTACCTTCTTTGAAGGTTGCCATTTTTCTATTTTAGAATATATCTAAAATTAATTAATTTCTTTTAAGTATTCGAGGATTTAAGGACACTATTTTTATTTTTATCCTTTATATACTTTAGAATACTTTCGAGCTCATAATCTTGTTAGTAAATTTTTTGAAGGTAGCGAGTAGTTTTTAGCGCGCTCTAAAGTAATATAAATAATCAATGTCTACTTTGATAAACATAGGTAAGATTTTGCTTACCTCCTTTTTCAGCAATCATCCTCACTCCTCATTTTACCGCGTGCCAGGTCTGCCAGTCTCCATGTCGATTTAATCCATTATTTGAAGATGTACACTGCACTTGCACAAGTATATTAAAATTTATGAATCATTCCAACAACTTGATATATCCATTTTATGCTGTGCACACTGATGAATTATGTACTTTTGAAATAGAAAATTAGTATTAATAATAATACAGTATTCATAATTAGTTTAAAGTATTTAATTTATCATTCTTATATTTAATAGTTACATAATTTTAATTTTAAACATTAGTTAAATTTAATTTAATAAGTTTAAGGGAGAACGAAATATACATGTTCCTTCTCCATCGCGTGAGAAAAAAGCTTCTATTAAAGTTCTATATAGCAGAAAGAAAACAGTCTTAAGTCCCTTTCAGGTGATGTCATCTTTTAGTTCTTTGGTTGGTTAAGAATGACGTAAAGTCAAATCACGTCATTCATACGAAATTCTGTTTCTTACTTCCTTGTTCAGTTCAAGAGTTTGTAAAAACCTCTTCATATTGCATCATCAATTTCATTTCCTCTTTGAAATTGAGTTAAGTACTTTTTATCTTGATGAGTTTAAATGAAGTAAATAAACTGTCATAGAAAATCAATTTGCGGAGATTATTTTCATGATATATTACCAACAATACTTTTAAAATTAGTCAAAGTACTGATCTATCTAATTACTACATATATAAAATGCAAATGGGAATTTCATTCCGGTCACTTATACATATAGTATCAGTTCTTTCACCTTATTAAACGCTGAAATTTTGTTACAGTATTTTGAGGGTGTTAAAAAGTGTTTCATAATCTATGCTTGACGCATGATTTTTCTTTCTTGTTTTTAATACCTTTCCAACATAATTGATAAGTGTTTGTGAATTTGGTTTGTCTGTCTGTCTGCCGTCTGTCCGTGCTCTAACTCTCATAAGTATATTCGGATTGCCATGAAATTTTTATTAGATTATGAAGTGCGTATCGTTTATCGTTCATGTACAGAGTTGATTAAAAGTATTCGGTTAAGGGTCCTCTTCACGCACTTGAAAACACCTGCTCGCTAATGTCAATCCTATGGGGCATTATTTTTCTAATATCTCGTTTACATTTCAATATTTTTAAACGATTTTTTTTTGCATTAGATAGCAGAGATCAATCTCTATTTCCGCCGTTGATTACTTTTTCTATTTTCTTTGTGGATTTTTTTTAGGAAGATACTTTCACTTTCGAAACCGGTTCCGATACGGTGACAGATATTTACAAAATTCTTGCAGGAGAGTAATGTAAGATGTCAGGAGTTTTTTTTACTGTGATTCCTGATTTTAGTTTGAATTACCAGCAATAGATGGCGCTGCGAGCGATAGGAGTGCGATTCAGGTCAAAACTAAAATCACTCAGCATTGATGCGAAGGAAGGATACAAGGTTCAATACATGGAGTAGGTCTTAGATTTTATTGGTGAATGAGACCCACTCCATGTATTGAACCTTCTTCCTTCACATCAATGCTGGGTGATTTCTGCTTTTGTCTCGATTGGATGTCTATTGCTCTCAACGCCATCTATTGCTGATAATTCGAACTAAAATCAGGAATCGCAGTAAAGAAACTCCTGACATCATACATTAATCTCCTGCAAGATTTTTTTTTTAATATCTGTCACCGTTTGGAAATTATTGAATTTTAAAATCAGTCAGTCCATTTTAGGATACCCGGTATCTCATTTCATTGTATGAAAAAATGAATTTTCTTAATAATATTCTTTTAGTGTTTTAAAGTGTTTCATAATCTATACCGAGGGCATGATTTTTCTTCTTCTTCTTTTTTTTTTTTTTTTTTTTTTTTTTTTAGAATAGAAGTAGAAGGATTAAAGTATTATTTCAGTTTAAGGGATTTAAGGAAGACACTTCATTCATTTATTTAGTAGCTCAATGGTTTCAAAAACGTGAAGATCATAAACTTAAAAGCGTGGGCTAATAATCCGCGAGAAGTTTTGAAAAATTATATACTTTTATTCAAGGGCATTTTCTATCCGAACTTTTTGCATCATAAATTTGTTGATAGTTTTCTTTTAGATGAAATCAAGAAATAAATAAGTTCAAAAGAACTTGTGGATAGGATCTCCATCCAGTTTTCGGAGATTATTTGATCGTTTTACACTGTTATTATACATTTGAGATTATCACGTCAGCTGAAGAAAATCAATCATTTTGCAATACTGTATCGATGGGGACATCTATTTAAAGTGATTTCTGCAAATATGGAAGAAGAAACGAGAAAACTTTATTCTAGAAGGCAACAGAAATCACATTGGCAGGAAAGAGTTGCACAAAAAAGGAGTTATGATGCTGAGTGGGATTTTCTTCTCAATCAAGCGGGCGAGACGGCAAAGAGACGTTGTCGTTCCATGCCTTCTCCAAAGTCATTTAACCCAATAGAAGAAATGTATTCTCCATTTAGTGAGATCACCTCAAAATTAACATCTGAGCAGATCGTTGATAGTCTTAGAAAAGAAATCAAAAGCCTTCATCGAAGTCGGTCTTTATCCTTTGATGCTAACTGCAGTTCAGGATGTTCTTTGTCGTCCATCGGATCGAACCTTACTGCTTCATCTTGTGTACACCAGTCTCTTTTCTCTTATAAACAAATTGAACTGATTTGCGAACGTATGTTAAAAGTGAGAGAAAAAGAAATGAGGGCAGAGTGTGATCGTATTTTCAACGACAAGTTAGCTGAACAACACGACATGTTTGTGAAATTTACCTTTGATGCTATTCAGAAACGCAATGATAATTGCATACCAAGTTACTTTTCCTAATTTATCACCGTAAATTCTGTTTGAAACTTTGTAAAAGAATAAATTGTGTTGTTTGGTCAATATCTCTTTAAAAATGAATTGCTTCTTGTTTTTTCCCTCTTATTACCATGTTTTGAAAAGGTCTTTAAATCATAACAAAATAATTTATTTCGAACAGTTTTTTTTTCTTCTTAGAGAGAAATGATCAATTCAGAAAAGGCTACAGTAGTAGTAATAGCTGTAGTTGTCAAGTGACATTTGCAGTACAATGTCGGATTAATTTCGATCCCCCCCCCCCCAGACTTCGTTCGTGCCAATTTAGTTATTTCGTTTGGTTTTCATTTATTTTATTTATAACTAACTCACTTTGTCCTTGATTCAAAGTTAATATTTTTTTTTACACCTTTTGGGTAATCTTCCGTAATAGAGTCCACTGCCAATTGGCATCTTTTAGCAAGTGTGATTTGGCGCGACAGAGTGCTTTTTGTGACAAACGTTTAATAGTATCTGCACTCATTTTAAATCACGTTGTTGCCAGCATCGTTCATGCTTGACGTGATTGTGACTGTGGAACAGATTAGCCACATTATTTATATTTTGCTTGTTTTTAATAAACTTATTCTATTTTCGGTACTTTTATGGGTACTTCTCCATTATCCCGTACTATCGCCAAACAGTAGCGCCCAATGACCAGTTGCCATTAGAATATATATATATATATATATATATGTTAGGAAGAAATTAGGAAAAAAAAAACCATTCACAAAAGTATCATTTATCAGTAACTTTAAACAATAAAATTTAGAATATATTAATGAAAACAGAAATAAAAATAATCTTGGATGTTTATTTATTTACATTATTTTTCTTAATTATCCATCTCGACTGTTGGATAAATGTTTGTGACGTCAGTTGAAATTGATCTAATTGTACGTAACTACGCATCGCAACAATTTTTTCAATGCTTTTTCTCTTTTAATATCACAGTGTCGAAGACGTAATTTTTATTTTAATTAATGAAATAACTAATAGATCAATAAAATATTATTCAAAATACATTAAATGTCGAATTAAAATCACATGATGAGATCACAAGCACAGAGGTAACGCATTTGACGTCAAGTGAATGCGACACCACGATCATGCATTTTTAGCGTTAAATCCTATAACTTGGCGATCGTTTTTTTTTTTTTCTTTCTTTCTTTTTTTTTTTTTTTTTTTTTTCCTTTGTGGTGTTCGACGGGATAATGGAGAAGTACTCTTTTATGTTAGCCGGCCGCTAGTGATTGCCAATATTTTTTTTTTATCTCACCAACCCTTTTTTCCTCGCCAAGCTAATAACAAATAGCCAATATTTTAACATTGCAATATAATATCTTAAAAAAACTTACTTTAAAATATGAGCTAAAATATAATCATGATAAAATACGTAAAAATGAACATATCAATACAAATAACAAAATCTCACGTAATTGGGTCTATTAATGATTAAGCTTCGTCCATTACGAAAGAGTTAAAATAAGCTATAACATAAACTAGAAGCATTTTATTTCATAACTAGCTGACCTGCCGGCGTTGCCCGGACAAGTGATAATAACAATCTGTTCTATATGAACATGACTGAAATCTGTAAGGCTATAGATATCAAGTCGAATGAGGCAAACTTCAAACGTTGTCGTAATCGAGCCGATAGAACCCGAGATCAAAGAGCGTCATTTGGCGGTAGAAAGTGTATCTAAAATATTTAAGGCTATCGATATCAAGTCGAATAAGCCAAACCCTCCTCGTAATAATATCGTATATTAATGTCTTTTTAAGTTTTGATTCGATTTTCATAAAATTTGAAGTGACTCGACAAAATTCTGCAACGATTATATATATTAAATTTCAAACCATTCAGTTGGGTAGTTTTTGCGCTGTTATATGCGGACGGATGGACAGACAGTATACTAAAATTGTATACTAAAAATTGATTTGTATACTAAAATTGTTTAATTATAGCAATCCTATGATCTATCGACAGTTTTTTGGATAGATGTTTCCGGAGAAATAGACGTTAAATGGAAAAAGAGTCTAATTATGGATTTCAAGTTCTGAAATTTTCAAAGCTAGGCTTAAGCTTCCCATTGGAATTTTCAGTAAATGTCAACAAAAGATAAAATGTTGCCAACTTAAAATGTACTTATTTTATTACGGAAATTAATCAATCATATATAACAGACGATATAATTAATTTTTTCAGTGAAATAATAACAATGATTTTTTTTACATTGTCTTGTAGTGGGTATTTGCGCATAGTATAATTTTAATGTAACATAGTTGTAATTAATTGTTTGTAAAAGTGTACTGAAACTGAATTTCATAAAATAAAATTAATGTCTAATATTATGAAAATTTACACATAAAATAAATTTTGCATTTTTGCATAAGAGTGCAACAGCTATTGCACCAAGATAGGAATATTTATAAAACTAGTTATAGTACAAACGCATCTCATTTGTCACGTTTGACGTACAATTTCCAACTTGTTAATAAAAGTGATTGAAAATGGGTCTCAAACATACTTTAACTCTGCAAATTTTGTCTTATATCATGTGATAATTATTTTATCATGTTCATAAAAAGTTATCATTTACTCGACACTAGACGTTAAGAGTTGGTTTTTTACATTCTTTTTCAGTATTTTAAATAAAATAAAGAGGAAACGTGACGTGTCATCTGTCAGTTGAGGGCTTTTCGAGTTAATAAAAGTAAGTATTCATGCCATAAGATCAGAATAATAAAGATAAAACAATAATTTATAAGGAAAAATTTCAGAATTTAAATTTTTATAAACATCATAATTAAAATTTTTATAAACATATAAATTAATCTTGAGCTGATTATTTATATGTTTTGTGCTTATCGGTTATCGTTGTTAATATTAAGTAGAAAATCTTGATTTAAAAGAGATAAGATTGAGATGTTGTTCTTTCTGTTATGATGAGAAATGTCCCCAAGATAGTGTTTTATTTTTCGATAGCTATCTCTAGGGTACAACCTCTGCTTAATTTGAAAAACAAGAGAACAACAGACTATTTGAAAAAGCAAAATCAACTCCAAGGAATTTTATTAATTATTTTATTTTAAGAATCCACGGATTGCCATGTAATTTATATATGTTACTATATTTTTGAAGTTTACTATAGCATGATCGCTATTGAAAAATAAGTGTGTAGTATTTGTAGTTCATTTACAGGGACACAAAACAATTCCGTTACAATATAAAATAAATGCCGGGCAACTGATACTCCTCTCTTTTAAGTGTATAAGATTTACAACAATAGTTAAAATAATTAAATTAATATCGTATCAATCCACACTTAGCTAAAGTACGGTAATTGGCTATGGACCTGATTATGGAAGAATTACCTATTTTTTCATGCTCTTGAGTATAGATTTATGCTCCCGCTTTCCAGTAAGATTTTCATATTATAGCGATTTACATATTATAGCGACGTTCTTATAAATATTTTAAATTATATTGAAATATTTCATTTTAAATATCAAATTTGTTCTATCAAAAATATAATGTAATAATCTAGCATTTTTGGCAAGGAAATTAATCTTATAGCTAAAATAGAATTGGGTACAAAATCACTGTTTATCGAAATTCTTGAAAAAAAGGGAATTTTCAATGGTTTGCTGTTTTGTTGTTAAGAAAATAAATAAAATCTGTAAAAATCGGTTTTAAAATATTTAAATAAATGAAAAAGCAAAATAGGAACTCTTATTAGGTGCGTTCGTAATTATATAAATACGTAGCACCTATAGTCGTCGTCTGGTCCGTCCGTCTGTCCGCATATAGCAGCGCAAAAACTACACAATCCATAATGGTTTGAAATTTAATTATATATAATCGTTGCAGAATTTCGTCGAGTCATACGATAGAGAAAAGTCGTTAGCGGCGCATTTTAATGATGTTACGATACTTAAAAGATAATGAAATTGATATGCATAATTGGGGTGAACTACAACATGCTTTCTGTAGAATATAGAGTAATTATAGTTCATTTACAGAGACGCACAAAAGATTATATTATGACATATGAGGAAAAATTGTTCGCAGAGTATTTCAATGATGTCATACTACTTCAAACATAAGGGAATTGATATACATCACGCGGAGGTGCACTACAGATCTATAGATTATGGAGTGGTAAGCATTTATCGTTCATTTGCAGAGACACACAAAAGAATTCAGTTACAGAGGACTGGCTATGAGCGATAATATTGCTGGCGATGATTGATAAGTGCGTTTTCAGCTGTGATATACAATTTTAGATATCTCATTTTATTGTATGAAATTTGTTAACAATATTCCGATAAGTGTGGTAAATTGTTTCACTATCTATGCCCCGATGCATGATTTTTCGTTCGGTAATGAGTAATCACTTATTTAAATTTCCCCTTAGATATGGGATTTTCTGGTCGCAAAACCTGTATCAGTGAAACCTCCCTTAATATTTTGTCAATCATTGCTTTACATCAGAATGAACTTTCATAAAAATAACAGCCAAATCCAAATTAAAGCTACTTTTGCAAGCTGTCAGTCTATGAACCTCCCAATTCCCCTCGCTAATGTTAAAAACCTTATAGGAATAGGATGCATTCATATTTTTAAAATATCTCCTCAGGATACTAATATTTTTAACTTCTTCTTTTTGAATACGTTTCTTAATGGATATGTCTCTTTCTATTTCTTAGTTATCAAAATATTTCTAAACTATATACATAATATATAATTTTATGCGTTAAAATCATAGCGAAACTGAGTAAGATTTTAACACTTCGCATAAAATTAAGTATATAAATTAGAAATATTTTGGCAACTAAGAAAAAAAAAAGGAGACATATCCATTAAGAAGCGTATTCAGAAAACAGAAGTTAAAAATATTAATTTCCTACGGAGACATCTACTATATACATAAAACACAAACGGAAATTTCGTTCCGTTCCTTTATAACTCGAGTTCCACTGAATGGATTTTGATGGAACTTGGGCTGTTCGATAGATAATTTTTCAGGGAAGGTTTTATAGTATATAACACAACGTTCTATGTACTTTAGTTATAGAATTATGATAGAAAGTTCTGTTATTTTGGCCGCAAAGGTTACCATTGCTAATTTTTTGGCGACTATTATTGTTGTAGAAAGAATTGAAAAGGCTATACATCTTGAAAAGTAAAAGAAAAAACAATTGCTAATTTTATTTAAAAAAAAAAAAGAAAAAAAAAGAAAGAAAGAAAGAGGGAAAAAAAGAAAAACAGTTTTGTTGAGAGATAATATTATAAAACGAAAATATTTAATTTAAACATGACTGGGAATGTTCGTAATGTTTAAAAAATTATTCAATGGGCAAGATTGTTATTGAAACAATATATGGCGATGTATCTTTTGTTTTTGGCGATTTTGATTTTACTTTTGACCCCAAACAATTTGATTTTAAGCCAAAAGGTGTTTTTTTTGTTCGAAAAATAAAAGAAAAAACTGTTACTTATTTTATTAAAAAAAAAAAAAAAGAAAGAAAGAAAGAAAGAGACATAAAAGAAAAAAAAGAAAAACAGTTTTGATGAGAGATAATATTATAAAACGAAAATATTTATTTCAAACATGATTAAGAAAGTTCATAATGCTTAAAACATTATTCAATTTGCAACATTGCTATTGAAACAATTGGTCGATGTATCTTTTATTTTGTTTTTGGCGATTTTGATTTTACGTTTGTCCCCAAACAATTTGATTTTAAGCCAAAAGGTGTTTTTTCAAGTGTACGACAGCATTTTTGGAGTATTTTTTTTTGGTACTTTTCGGTTAGCTGGGCGCCAGTGATAAATATACATGTAATATATATACACACACACACACACATATATATACACATATATCTACACATACACATATATATACATACATACATACACACATATATATATATTTAATTTACCTATAGAGGGCGCTATCGCTTGTATATTTATTTTACTTTTAGGGATTAAAATTGAATGGAGTATTTGTATATTCACGGATATAATTTTGTTATTAGTGTATTATCACAAGAATAAATTTGTGTGTTTTTGAATCAATTTGTGTTGGGGTGTCATAGTTAGGGTAATATTTCAAAAGATGTGCTCTCAATTTGTCTTTCAAATAATTTCTCTCAACTCGACTATGTCAACAAGTATGAGATATTTCATGATGTGTGCCATGTGGACATGTGGTATCATGGAGAACTTGTGATGTTTAAGGATTCTGGATAATTATTGAGAGTAAAATATTTTATCTATTCTTTACGGGTTTTTTATTTCCAATTTTAATATTTCCAATTGTTTTCTGGTAATAATTCAGTATACCTGGGTGATTCTACTGATCTTAGCATATATGCCAGTGGAATTATGAAATACTGAATTATTTTTTAAAACACATGTGGGTACATCCAGGCTGATGATTATATCTACATGTGTTTTTTCATATCCAATTCTGATTTAATTATCTTGTTGTCCAATTTTCCATTGTATATGGTTCATATTTCATTTCTTAATCCATTTGTATTCACTTGATAGCAACTCCAAATTATTATTCTTTTTTTCTCTCTCTCTTTTTAAATTTTCTTCATGTTTTCAGTATTTTTGGCCAATTACCATTGAAGCACAAGCTATGGTAATATTATGATTGCACGTGTTAATCTATTAGCTATGTGGTATTCTGTCTACACACTATCATTAATTATCTCTTTGGAGATTTAAGTAGAATGATACAAGAACTTGATATGTTTTTTGAAATTCATAGATATTATAATTATATATATATA